>JAPFFP010000070.1:754386-764712 GCA_026153255.1 Solanum medicagineum
ACAATATTACTCCTATACAATAACAATCATTTCAAAGTATGCAAAAGAGGGTAAAAGATAATTTTTGTTTAATTTTCTCGTAATAAGCTATTACGTTGTTAAATACATGATGGATACACATAAATAGAAGGACACATGACCATATTCTATAATGTATATTATTCTTGTAAATCAAAAGAGTTCTTTCATCGACTGTAATTCTTCAGGTAGAAGCAACTCAATAGGAATCATATGTATAATGTATGCTATTATTATAAATATTATGTATTCTTATATAATTTTGTTAGATATGTTAAAAACTTAATTTGTTAACAAAATTTTATGTCTGAAAAGAAAGAAAGAAGGGTTAGCCTGCCCCAACCCCGACCTTTTTAGTGTTGGGTGGGATTGACCATTTTCAAGCCTTTCCAAATGAAGGTCCGACCCATTCTTGTCACGCCCCGAGCCTACACCTTGGACATGGCCGGCACTCGAAAATCAATTCTGGTCCCACGGGAACCACTTGGCCTGACTACTTACTTAACGGAAGACTTAATAATGATGGAAAAGGTCGTAAAAGCAATAAGATAAGCTAAATAGTCTGCATAACTAAATAAGAAAGCTTTAAAGCAATGTCCAAATAACGAAAAACTGAAATACTAATCATAGGATCTATGGAACCTCTAATAATACTATCTGAAAGGACTACTGAGATAGGCCCCAAGTAGTCAGAACTAGAAATAAATATTAAAAAAGCAACATAAACAACTCAGGAGCCTCGGACTGAGAAGAGGCCTCACCAAAGACTGGAAGCTGTCAGACTCTCAACGGAGCGGCTGCCGAGCAACTCTGTCACCTGCGTCTGCATCATAAAATGATGCAGGTCTTAAGGACATCAGTACATGGAATGTACAATATGTAAGATGGCCAAAACAGAAATACGATACAAATATAGCTTCTCGAAAGACATAAACATGATTCATAATTTAATAGCATTAATCATAAAGACTGGTATGCTGAAAAATGACATGCTGAAATAATATGCTGAAAACTGATAAGGAAAACTTAGTTTCTTAACTTGGGGAGTTTCACTAACCAACAACTACCACTATGAGCTTCGTGGTGATATAGCATCTTGCCTATGCTGCCAGAGTCGTCCCGTACTTTGTCTGGGTAGGGGACGAATAACTAGGGGAGTGGATCCATCCCAAAACTGGGTTATCTCAGTGGCTAATGAGGAAGGTTTGTGGTACGATCCTATCCTATGATGGCTATACAGTTTATGAGTTCGAGTAATTTATTCTACTGTCACCCATATCGATGCTCAATACTACTCCCAAAACACTTACATAGCTCATACTTAAACGATCATAAGTTCTTGAAAATCTGATTTTTCTTAAGGACTTAGCCCAGCTTACTACTTAGCTGTCTCAACTGAAATCTTTAACATTACTGTACTAATATTTGTCATGTAATTTCAAACATACTAGATTTCTCAACTAGAGTATCAAGAAACCTTCAAGAAAACCATTCTTAAAATATATGATATGCTCAGCTAAAATGCAAGAATAATTCAAGAAAGACATTCTTTAACTAGTTTTGAACCATAATCTTTATGGGTGTTCAGGAACCCCATATGAATTCACAAAAAATCATATATACTTTAAAATCTTGAAATCAATACTTTAATAACAGTTAAAGAGTCAAGAATCAACATCATTCAATCAAGAATCTGTGCATACGTAGGGAAATCTACTAAACTTTATAAGGTTTTCATGAAATTACTCTAAATCAAGACTTGGGATTTTCGGAATGAAAACTAAATCATACTTTTCTAGAATATTCTAAAAATAATGAATTTAGTGTGGCCATACATACCTTGAAGGGAATTTCTTGAAAGTTTAAGGAGAAGTCTTGGTGTTTTTTTACGCTTGGATGCTACTGGAAGGGTTTGAACGAGTGAACGAAAGTGGAAAGAACGTTTTTAGGATTTATTAACGCTTTAAACGGATTAGTTTAGGATATGAGGTGTGGGAAAAGTCGATTTTACCCCTCCCCATTAAAAAGAAAAATGGGTATGATTTTGCAAAACTCAATTTTTTGTCAAAAATTTGGAAAACACTGAGCTTAACTTCGCATCGGGAGCGGACGTGGATTACTCACTGTTTCTCAAATTTTTGGGAAAAAATAATTCGCGTTTTTTTTTTTGAGTTTTTGTTGAGTCGAGATCATTTTCCGACTTGATTTTTCGCACTGATTGCAAGTCTGGTTTCGGATTTGTAAACAGAGCATGGAAAGATACGTTATGCTCAAGGTCAAGTCTAGGGATATTTTTCATCCTTTCACGGGGGTGTTACAATTCTAGTCCATCAAATTATTTAGCCTGCGAAGCTTAGGCGGGGTGGAGTTGGGTTGGTCTTATGGGACTACTCTAATTAGAAAATTATTTATTCTTTTGATTTTTCACTAATAGGTGATTTAAATTATTAAGACAGGTAAATTATCCATATAATTCAAGAATAACTAGGAAACAAATTATTTTTTTCTTTTTAACTAATAGGTGATTTTAATAATTATGACAGATACACTATCTATATAATTCAAGATGACATAGTACTTCCTATGACTAGAAAAATCATTTATCTTTTTCTTTTTCATTAATAGGTGATTTTGATGATTATGATAATATATAAGTTTTTTATCTATATAATTTGAGATGACGTAGTACTCCAATATATGACTAAAAAAGATTATTTATTTTTTCCTTTTCCCTAATAGGTGAATTACAAGGTTATGACTGGTAAATTACTATATGATTTGAGGTGACGTCACTCCCTATGGCTAGGAAAATTATTTAATTATTTCTTCTTTTTTTGCTATTCAGTAACTTAATTGATTATGACGAATAATCTATTTCATTAAAAAGGTATGACGAATTAAATGATAATGACACATAATCTATCTATTTAGATATCTATATAATTAACCAGAAGAAAACACTCATTCCTCAAATGAAAATCATGACAACATCTCAAACTTCTCCTCCTCCCAAATACTTGCAAGAGGATAGCCTTAGTGATGAGTGTAAGAAGTTGCTCTCTATCCTACCAAAGGAAAAGGGATGGATTGGATCATACATCTACAATTACCAAGGTTTTTGAACATCACCAAGATTGACCCAAGGTGTGATTACATGTCAACAACAATTTCAGGCTCAAGACAGTGATATCATCCTTGTTACAACTCCAAAATCAGGAACTACTTAGTTAAAATCATTTTTGTTCACTCTAGTGAATCGGATAAAATATCCTGTTTTTGAATAAAATCACCCTTTACTTATTAAGAACCATCATGTTCTTGTTCCATTCTTGGAACATACACTCTATGTTGATGGTCGAGTCCCCGATTTTTCGTCCTTCACCTAGACTCTTGTCAACTCATATCCCCTTTGCTTCATTGCTAAAATCTATCCAAGATTCAAAAGCCAAACTTGTTTATTTGTGCAGGAATCCTAGGGACACTTTCATTTCTATTTGGCATTTTACAAATAATTTAAGACTTCATCACAAAGATACCAATTCTATTGAAGAAATGTTTGACCTTTTTTGTAAAGGGTGAGTGTTTATGGTCCATTTTGGAATCATGTGTTGTACTATTGGAAACAAAGCATAGAAAAGCCAAGCAAAGTACTTTTCTTGATGTATGAAGAAATGAAAGAGAAGCCAAAAGTTCAACTCAAACGTTTGGCTGAATTCTTGGAATGTCCATTTTCTATAGAGGAAGAAAATTGTGGAGTGCTAGATGAAATATTAAGAATGTGTAGCTTTGAGAATTTGAGCAATTTTGAGGTGAATACAAATGAAAAGTTGTCAACTGGAGAGGGAAATAAAACATTCTTCCGTAAAGGCGAAATTGGAGATCGGAAGAACTGTTTTACTGTAGAGATGAGTGAGAAACTCAACTGTATCATCGAGAAATAGTTCCGTGGATATGGATTGAAGTTTTCATATACTTGATTAGGAATTAATATGATTTATGCCAATCGAATGCAATTATTTATTTTGAAATTCAATATCGTAATAGTTCATTATTTTATCAAGATCAGTAAAGTGAGGCCTAACCCCCTTGCTTGTACTTATCCGTGTTAAAGTATATTTATTTCAATAAAAGACCACTTGACATTCTTTCTAGTGGTATAAATTTTCAAAAAAAAAAAAAAGTTTATGTTTGAGTATAATTCAAATTGTTGCAAATTATGTAGTAAATTCACATTTCTTTATTTTGTTAGAGAAAAGTAGTGTTTTTATGTAATTCAAAGTGTCAATGAGGTTGGTATATATTATGTTCCAGTTTAAGCATCTAAAAATAAAAGTGAAAGTGAATCAAATATATATTATCTAACTAAATCTAAATGAAACAACCCAATTATTTTATGATAAGGAGAAGAAGTGATTAAGAGCTGGATAATGATATGTTATGAAATTATTTTATCTCATCTTTTTCATGAAATAATTACCTTACTATTTAAATAAATTATATTTTCAACCATCTCTAACACCTAAAATGTGAGAAAGTTTTAAATTGTAAAAGGAGTAAAAGAGAAAGTTCTTTACAAGATATTGTAATTTGTATGGGCATATAATTCCATTTGGGAAAGAAGTAGAAGCACTATGGAAAATAAAGAAACGTAGGGCAATTCTCCCTTGGCAAGAAATAAATTATGCATAACCATAACTTTCTTGCCAAAGGAGAATAGCCTGCGATTCTCGTCTCCATTTAATCTTCAATTCATGCAATAATTTCTAAAAATTTAGAAAGAAGGTTTTTTTTCTTTTTGAACGAACTAATAAGAAAATTGGACCACAAAGGAGAGTAATAAATATTGACACAACTATCATCATTTGTAAAAGAAGTAGAAACCATCAAAAAGGCTTTTTATTGATGTATGAAAATGAAGAAACAAAGGGCATATATATAGTCTCTTGAGTGGCATAATTCATTTGGATATACTGAAGAAAAGGAGGTCATTTATTGTGGCTACTCTTTGTTAAAGGATCTTTACCTTCTTATGAGAGGTCAAATCACAAATGGTTTTAATCCCTTCATCGAAAAATCATATTTGTATTTGCTAATAATGGCTCACTTTAGAAGCTGAATAAAATAAAATAAAATAAATTATATATAATTAAAATGTAGGAATATGTTTAATGGTATGAGACTTTAGAAAAGATCAGGCGGGATTCGGCTCAAGGCAAATATCATATTATGTTATAAGTATCTTTTGATTGATTTTGCCAAGAATTGGTATAATAGTCAATAATTTTTCAAGTTGATTATGGAGATAGCTTAGTAATGATGTCATGAGATCAAACTTAGTGTTTTTACCCATTTATGATCATTTGCTATCTTTATTCATAGATTTGAAATACGTACGTCAAGAAAGAGTCAATGACTTATTTTGGTGACTAAAATATTGGAGGATGTAAGTGTAACACAATTAATCCTAAGCAAACCCATAATATAAGTAAGGTAATGTGTCATGTAAAAAGTAATTATTGATGAGCGTCAATAATTAACAGATAGTTAGTCCTTGTCAAAATAAAATTATGCATTTGACTCATGAAATAAAATCGGGCTTATAAGTGAAGGAGTATATTGAAGGCATGATTAACTAAATAATAGGATACTTTTTATGACAATTTAAGCTTTTAAATGAAATGATACTTTTTAAAAAAATAAAAAGTGTAATATTCATCTTACAATTACTGAAATTGATTACTCTTTTTTACTTTTAATCAGAAAGGCTAGCTCAACTGGTGAAGTTGAGAATTTCGATGATAATTTTCATGTTAAAGGAACATTTTTGAATATATGCATATTTTAGAATAAAAGATGCTAGTATATGTTTAAGAATATGCCATAAAATTTTCAGTTTCTAGATTTCATGATTTTATAGATGCCCGTTTAGTAGGACAAAAGTCATTTTATTACAAAAAATCATGTTCTAATACTTGCGTTATTACAAAAAGTTTTTCAACAAAAATATTGTCCATATTCAAAAGAAGGAAAATGACTTTCCTCACTTAATCGGCCGAAGACATTTTTCTTATAACTTTTTAAATAAATATTTTTTCAAGAAAATAATTTTCATGCAGAATTAGACTTTAGCTAAAAATGCTTTATTATTCTTTTTGTCTAAGTTTATGTTGTATATTTTTCTTTTTAGTTTATTTTTTTAATGATAATTCTTTATTTAGAAACAATTTTTAATTTCTTATTTTTACTTTTTATTTCTTGGACACAAAAAGGTTAAGAGCATGTAATTGAGTCAAAAGTGTACAATAATATTTTAAAAAGCATAGGATCCAATTCTTCTGCTTGCAATTTTAGTGGACAACATTTATCACTGGTACGTGAAAAAGAGTTTTAGAGTACCGATAAATTTTCATGTAATATTTATAGACCTCGAGATTTTTAAAGTAACAGTAAAATATCATATTTTTGTGTGGCCTATATATATGTCATAAAGTAAAGTCATGAAATCGAAAATTATTATGTGAATCAAGTTAAGGATGTTTCTTACAACCTTATATTACACCCTCCTTAGGGTGGGAACTTTCCTCGAACTCCGCAAAAATACAAAATATTTTAGTGCACCCAAATATAAGGGTGGTCAAAATTTATTATTCCTTGTGCAAAGCATATGCATTGAAATATACTCCAATAAAAGAATATTTACTTTTTCCCTTGTATGTTATAAAAGAGTTTCATATAATGTTAGAAATATACAACATCATATATATTGGGCCAAAAAAGACTTTAAACTCTGTGTGTGGATGCATTGCGGGGTTAATCTTCTTTGACAAATAATCACATTTCACTATTATTTGGTGTAAATTTGGTCATTTATTGCCAAAGAAGATTTGCCCCGTAAATCACCCATACAACATTATATATATTTACTGCCACTACAACATTCGCAACAAATTAGGTAATATATTCGTAATTATGATTGAGTTGATACAACAAGTGGTATATATCCCACAAGGGAGGTTAGAAACGATATTTCCCCTGCAAATAACGTTTCTTGAGCTTGTGACATCAAACTTGCCTAAAAAAATTTACATTTCATGAGTGGTTTCCGAGCTATATATTGCACAAGAGCGAATTTACCAAGTGTGTATTGAGTATTGCAATTTACATCTCCTGTTAGTTTTTTCGTTCTCAAAATATACATCTATAAGCAACATTAAAGATAACTAGATAACTATAATTAAGGTAATCTGTGATTCAAACCAATGTATTGACGTACGATATTTTTCAATAGTTAGAAAAATATATACTTTTGAGATTAGTTTGAGTTGCATCAATGCGGTCTTTTTATTAACCATATTTATCAATATGGTAACAATGCAAAGCAGACAAAGTTCTGAATTCTATCAATACTCGATATTTGGTTAAGTCGGAATCGAAACATCTAATATCTTAATTTGACCAAGCAAACCTTCTTGAGTCTCGACTATTATGCCTTATATATATAATTTGAAAATTAAATATAGATAATAGAATTTTTATTTTTTATTCTACGAGAAACTTTAATAAAAGGTGGTGCATGATCGATTATTTGCGTAAATGTTATAGGGAACTTCATGAAACTTTATTTTATTTAATTTGAGGTGTTTAGAAAAGGGATATTGGCATATACTGCTAGAACAATTACTAAGTTTGTGTTTTCTTTTATATAATTTTCTCATTTCTCTTTTGAGCTTTCACAATCACAAATCTGGTTTTTTAAAAATTATTATTATTCTTTTTCTTTATTAGATTCTTCTCTCTTCCCACCTAAAATGAAAACTTGTCATGCATATAACTCATGAAAAATTAGAAGTTTACGATCCCCTTATAAGGGAGATAAATTTTTTTGAAATAATGGTCACACATTTAACAAGATATCATGGCTAAACCAAGTCTATGGAGCTATTCTAATCATCTGGAGAATTAATTGTGTTCTTATTTATCGTTCAGCGTGAATCAAATTTTTAACCTACAGATTGATGATAGAGATACTCAACTACTTGAGCAAACCTTACTTGTCTATGGAGCGTATGAACTTCTCTCCCAATGCTAATTTAGCCCATCGAACCATTCATATTGCTGCAGGACCAATCTTTATTAGCACGTTGAGCCCAATCCGTCTTCTTCTACCCTAAGCCCACCAAATAACTTGTGTAAGCCCAAAGAGGTGTAGGTTTTGGATTAGATACATATATTGAGAAAATTAAAATAAGTATCTTTTACCTTTTGCAAATTAATATTGAAGTGACACATTTTATAATATATTGTATGGGAGATTATGGGACAAATCTTCTTTTGCAATAAATGATCAAGATTCACCAAATAATATAGTGAAGATGTGGATGTTTTCTAAAGAAGATTAACCCAATAATGTAATTATACATATCATCAACCTCAATTAGACATGTGACCAGGTGTCACGCTCCGAGCCTACATCTTGGACGTGGTCGATACTCGAAAATCATTTATGGTCCCAAGCGAATCACTTGACTTGGCTACTTACTCAGTGGAAGACTTAGCAATAATGAAAAAGCTTTAAATAAACAACATAAAACTACTAAATTTGTCTGAATAACTGACAAGAGAATGAATTCAATAGTGAAAACAATGTAATTTCAGAACTGCAGTATCTAGCACATAGTCTATGGAACCTCTACTAAAATAGTCTGAAAGGACTACTAGAACAGGCCTCAAGTAGCCAAAACTGAAATAATGACTGAAAGGGAACATAATAACTCAAGAGCCTCTGACTGAGAAGAGGCCTCACCAATTTGCTGGAAGCTGTGTAGTTCTCAACAAATTGGCTGCTGAGGAGCTCTGTCACCTGCGTCTGCATCATAGAACGATGCAGATCTTAAGGACATCAGTACGTGGAATGTACGGTATGTAAGATGCCCAAAACGTTTAATCAGAATATCATAATACTTCTCAAAAGACATAAACATAATTCCTAATGTAATAGCAATAATCATAAAAACTTGAAATTCTTAAAATCTGTTTTTCTTGGGACTTAGCCCAACTTTACTCAGCTTGCTCATCTGACTTCTTTAACTTAACTAAAAACTAGAATCAACTCAGTGACTTAAAACATGCTAGATTTTCTTAGCTAATATACAAAAATAAACTTTTAAAAATGCATTTCTTGAACTTAGCTCAAAGGTACTCAAACTAGTCTTCTCTTTCCTTGAAATAATATCAAGATTTTCAAGAAGACTAAATAGTAATAAATCTTGATCATAAATGAATATAAACTTGATAACAACTCTTTAATTGGATCACATAGGGACCAAGAATCATAATATCCATCAAGATATCTATGGAATATACTATGCAAATTAACACTCTTTATAAAGTTCACATGGATTTAATCTCAACTAATACTTGAAACTCATGGGAGAAAATCGTTTTTATTTCTAGAGATATTATCAATTTCTAGAGATATTATAATAAATAATACTTTTTATGATGGCCTTATATACCTTGGGATGACTTCTTGAGGAATTGGAAGGAATCCCTAAGCCCTACTACCATTCTTGAATTTCTTGTGCGTGAGTTTTTGAGAGAAAGAATAGAAATACGTTTTTTGTACTTAAAACGAATTAAAACTGATTAGTTTAGGATATGGGGTGTGGAAAAGGTCAGAATTGTTACTCCCCATTAAAAACAAAACCTGCTTCATTTTGCACTAGTGCGCATCGCGCACTAGTGTATTAAAATACTCTTTCACGATTTTTCAACTTTTCGACAAAATTCGAAAAACACCAAGTGTGGTTCCGCGTCCTTTCCGCGTCGCAGAAGGGGCGCCGAAACCTCATTGTTTTTTAATTTTCTTGGAAAAAATTAATTCACATTTTTTCGTGTTAAAGTTGAGTCGAGAACACTTTCCGAGTTAGTTTTTCGCCCTGATCGCAAATTCGGTCTCGAATTTACAATCGGAGCATGGGAAGACACGTTATGCGCAAGGTCAAATCTAGGGGTATTTTCATCTTTTCATGGGAGTATCACACCAGGAGATCACAAGTTCAAGTATTGGAAATAGTCTCTGACAAAATGCAAGGTAAGACTGCGTATAATATACCTTTGTGCTCGAGCCTTCCTCAGACCCTGTGTATAACGGGAACTTTAGTGCACTGGGCTTGTCCTTTTTGGAAGAGGAGTCTTGGAGTAATTGGTAAAGTTATTGCCATGTAACCAGAATGTTAGACCCCGTAAATTAATTAGTCAAAGTTAATCGTTGAATTGGAAAAGTAAGGCGAATATGACGTAATTTAA
>JAPFFP010000070.1:764812-782213 GCA_026153255.1 Solanum medicagineum
TTCATTTCTATGTGGCATTTTACAAATAATTTAAGACTTCATCACAAAGATACCAATTCTGTTGAAGAAATGTTTGATCTTTTTTGTAAGGGGGTGAGTGTTTATGGTCCATTTTGGAATCATGTATTGGATTATTGGAAACAAAGCATAGAAAAGCCAAACAAAGTACTTTTCTTGATGTATGAAGAAATGAAAGAGAAGCCAGAAGTTCAACTCAAACGTTTGGCTGAATTCTTGGAATGTCCATTTTCTACAGAGGAAGAAAATTGTGGAGTGGTGGATGAAATATTAAGAATGTGTAGCTTTGAGAATTTGAGCAATTTGGAGGTGAATACAAATGAAAAGTTGTCAACTGGAGAGGAAAATAAAACATTCTTTCGTAAAGGCGAAATTGGAGATTGGAAGAATTATTTTACGGTAGAGATGAGTGAGAAACTCAACCGCATCATCGAGCAAAAGTTCTATGGATCTGGATTAAAGTTTTCATATACTTGATTAGGCATTAAATGATCTATGTCAATCAAATGAATTATTTATTTTGAAATTCAATGTTTGGAGTAGTTCGTTATCTTATTAGAATCAGTAAGGTAAGACCTAGCTTCCTTTGCTTGTACTTATCCTTATTGAAGCATTTTTATTTCAATAAAAGACGGCTTGAATTCTGTCTAGTGGTATAAATTTTTTTAAAAATTAATTTGTATTTGAGAATAATTCAAATTGTTGCAAATTATGTAGTAAATTCACATTTCTTTATTTTGTTAGAGACAAGTAGTAGTTTTATGTACTTCAAAGTGTCAATGAGGTTGGTATATATTATTTTTCAATTTAAGCATCTAAAAATAAAAGTGAAAGTGAACCAAATATATATTATCTAGCTTAATCTAAATGAAACAACTCCATCATTTTATCATAAATAAAGAGAAGAAGTGATGAAGAACAGGGCAATGATATGTTATGAAATTATTTTATCTCATCTTTTACATGAAACAACAACCTTACTAGTTAAAAAAAATTATATTTTCAACCATCTCTAACACATAAAATGTGACAAAATTTTAAATTGTAAAAAGAGTAAAATAAAAATCCCTTTACAAGATCGTAGATACTGCAATTTTATGGGCATATGGATTCATTTGAGAAAGAAGTAGAAGCAATATGGAAAATAAAGAAACGTAGGGCAATTCTCCCTTGGCAAGAAATAAATTATGCATAACCATAACTTTCTTGCCAGAGGAGAATAGCCTGCGATTCTTGCGCTCCAATTGATCTTCAATTTTTAAAATAATTCCTCAAGATTTAGAAAGAAGTTCTTTTTTCCTTTTTAGACGAACTAATAAGAAAATAGGATTACAAAGAGAGTATTAAATATTGACACAACTATCATTACTTGTAAAAGAAGTAGAAACCATCAAAAGGACTTTTTATTGATATGTAAAAATGAAGAAACAAAGGGCATATATATAGTCTTTTGATTGGCATAATTCATTTGGATATGCTGAAGAAAAGAAGGTCATGTATTGTAGCTACTCTTTGTTAAAGGTTCTTTACCTTCTTATGAGAGGTCAAATCACAAATACTTTCAATTTCTTCGTCGAAAAATCATATCGCGTGTTCAAATAGCGTCTCTCTTTAGAAGTTGAAAATAAAATAAAATAAAATCAATTATGTATAATTAAAATGTAGGAATATGTTTAATGGTATGAGACTTTGGAAAAAATCATGTGGTATTCAGCTCAAAGCAAATATCATATTATGTCATAACTATCTTTTGATTAATTTTGCTAACAATTGATATAATAGTCAATAATTTATCGCGCGAGTTGATCATGGAAATAACTTAGTAATGATGTCATGAGATCAAACTAGTGTCTTTGTCTGTTTATGACATTTAATATCTTTATCCATAGCTTTGAAACAATCCAGCTTAAGATAGAAGTCCACATCGGTAAAATAGACTTTATCTACTAGTGACGTGTTTAAAGTCGTCGTGAGGGCCTAGGCTTCAAGTGAACAATATTACTAGCAGACTAGGTCGTTATAGACATAGGCGAATCTAGGAATTCAAGAATATGGGTGCACCATTTAAAAAGGGCACAAAATAATGTTGTTGGTTGGGATTGAACCCTCAACCTTAATCTTAGAAAAAGAACCCTTAAACCAATGAACCAACTTCTCACTTTGATAATGAATTTCTTTAGCTAATACTTAATATATTCTTTAAGAATTATACAAGTAATACACTGAATTTAGTCGAATGACCACGGGTTCCCGTGACTCAAAAAATATACTCAAATTCGCCCCTGGTTACAGATAGTGTCAGAGTCACTCCTGTGTCAGTCTTATCGATATGGGTCATAGTTCAACTGAGTTTAAGCAAATCCCGATTAGACGGGGAAAACTTTAGTGTTGATGAGTCTAGGTGAATCCCATGCGGTGAGAAAAACCAAAGCGAGGACGCTCAGTCCATAGAGAGGGTGAATGCAACAACTTATCTTAAGATGAGAAGTTTTGCATCAACAAGACACAGGAGAAATGACGGGTATAGAAGTAAATAGACCTTATCTACTAGTGATGCATTTTTAAAGCCATGCAGACCTAGTATACTTTTTATAATAATTTAAGTTTTTAAATAAAATAATATTTTTTTAAAAAAAAATAGAAAGTGTAATATTCTATCCTACAATTACTGAAATTGACCACTCATTTTTACTTTTTAATCAAGAAGGCCAGCTTCAACTAGTGAAGTTGAGAAATTCTATGATTTTCATGTCAAAGGAAGATTTTTGAATATATATAGGAATGCTAGTATATGTTTAAGAATATGCCAAATAAAATTTTCAGTCCTAGATTTCATGATTTTACATCACCCGGTTAGCATGACAAAAATTATTTTATTATAGAAAAAATTCATGTTAAAATATTTATTAGAAAAGTCATTTTCCTTCTTTTGAAGATGGAAAATATTTTGTTAAAGAACTTATTTTATTTTATTTGGAGAACTTTTTATAATAAAAAATATTATAAAAAGTTCTCTAACGAAATATTTTCCATCTTCAGAAGAAGGAAATGATTTTTTAAATAAATATCTTTTTGGAAGAAAATAATTTTTATGACGAATATGACTTTTATTTTTAAAAAAAAAATTGAAACAAATGAAGATCATGACTTTCATTATGCCAATTTTCCTCCTTTTAATATTTAATCTTATTACTCTTGTCGTCTAAGTTTATGCAGTATATTTTCTTTAGCTTATTTTTTAAAAAAATATATAATTCTTTATTTAGAAATTATTTTTAATTTCTCATTTTTACTTTTTATTTTTTGGACACAAAAAGGTTAAAGCATGTAATTGAGTCAAAAGTGTACATAATATTTTAAAAAGCATAGGATCCAATTCTTCTACTTGCAATTTTAGTGGACAACACTTATCACTTGTACATGAAAAAGAATTTTAGATTAATGATAAATTGTCTTCACATAATATTGATAGGCCTTTGGAGTTTTAAAGTAATCTATACGTAGGTCACGAAGTAAAGTCGTGAAATCGAAAATTATTATTTGCATCAAGCTAAGGATGCTTCTTATAGCCTTAAGTTACATCCTCCTTCAGGTGGGACCTTTGCTCAAACTCTGTAAAAATGCAAAACATTTTATAAACCCAAATATAATGGCGGTCAAAATTTATTATTCCTTGCACAAAGCATATGCATTGAAATATACTCCAATAAAAGAATATTATCTTTTTCCTTATATGCTATATAAGAGTTCCATATAGTATTAAAAATATACGACAACATATCAATTCGTAAAAAAAAAAAGACTTTAAGTTGTGTGTGGATGCATTGCTGGGTTAATCTTCTTTGGCAAATAGCCACATTTCACTATTATTTAGTGCAAATTTGATCATTTATTGCCAAAGAAGATTTGCCCCGTAAATCACCCATACAACATTATATTTATACCAATACAACATTTGCAACAAACGTAGTATACTCGTAATTGTTCTTGAGCTGATGCAACGAGTAGTATATATCCCACAAGAGAGGTTAGAAACAATATTCCCCCTGCTAGCAACGTCTCTTGAGTTTGTGGTGCTGAACTTGCCTAATGCAATTTATATCTCATGTGTGGTTCGCAAGCTATATATTGCATAAGAGCGAATTTACCAAGTGCGCATAGGATATTGCAATTTATATCTCATGTTAGTTTTTTTTTCTCGAAATATGCATCTATAAGCAACATCAAAGCTAACTAGATAAGTATAATACGGTAATCTATGATTTAAATCAATAGACTAAACTATTGACGTACGATCTTCTATTTTTTTAAAGAGAATAGTTAGAAAACACATACATTCTAGATTAGTTTGAGCTGCATCAATTCAGCCTTTTTAGAGAAAATACATAAAAATCCCGTATGACCCTTTTTTGAAAAAGACACTCAAACTAAAGGTCCTAATACACCTCTAAACTAGCATAAGGTGAAATTATTGAACACTTCTTAAGCATTTGACGCAAAGAGTGTATATCACTCTCCTAAAGAGCGTGAAAACTGAAAAAAAAGGGATTTTTTTGCAATACTTTTTATTAAAAAATTTATAACCTTTTAATTTTATTGTTTAAATCTTTTACTTTTCATTTTTTCTTCTTCTTCTTCTTGCTCAACATCACCACTGAAGGATGATAACAATGACTTCAAGGATTTTTTTCCCTCTCTTCTTCTCTTTCTCTATCCGTTTTTCATTATTTATTCTTTTTATTGTTTTCTTTCTCTCTGGATCTTCTCGTTTAATTGATTAAATAAATGCTTTTTCTTTTCTTTTTTTTTTCTTCAAAAAAATAGTGAACTTCTTTCAGAAATTCATCTGAAGACCAAATAAAAAGTCCATCTAAATCAAAGAGAGGGGGTAGAGCTTTATCTTTGCAAATATAGAACACATCTTGATTTTGAGAAAACACGAAGGCAAAGTACACAAACAAAGATTAATCATGAAAAACTTGCTTCTGTAATTTTGCTTCGCCATTGATTTGATAATTTTTTTGACTTTTCAGTTTTGATCTTGATTGACTGATAGCAAATATTACAATGGTGGTACTATGCTATTATCGCCGGCGATCAACGACAACAGCAAAGGCAAAGAGGAGCAAAACATTTGGTTACAACATTACATATACGAACAATTGAAGAAGAAAAAGAAACGATAAATTTTTTTTTTTGGTATAAAAATGAAATATGAAATAGCATTTTGAAAATAAAAATAAAAAATAAACATAGTTGACGTGGCAAAGGTTTGAGCGTCTCTTTAAAAAAAGGGGTTATATTTTAGGAGGTTTTATGTATTTTCTCGCATTTTTATTAGCCATATTTATCGATATGGTAATTACAAAGCAGACAAAGGTTCTGAATTCCATCAATAATCAATATTTGATTAAGTCGTAGTTGGAACATCTAATAACTTAATTTGACCGAGCAAACCTTCTTAAGTCTTTGTCTATTCTATCTTAGATATATAATTTAAAATTTAGCATAAATAATAGAATTTTGTATCTTTTACGCTATGAGAAACTTTAATAAAAGGTGGTGCATGATCGATTTTTCGCATAAATGTTATAGGAAACTTTATGAAACTTTATTTTATTTAATTTGAGATTTTTAGAAAAGGGATATTGGCATATACTGCTAGAACAATTTTTAAGCTTTTTTCTCTTTATGTAGCTTGCTCATTTTTTTTATATTTATGTAACTTTCTCATTTCTCTTTTGAGCTTTCACAATCACAGATCTGTTTGTTTTTTTTTTTTTAATTATTATTATTCTTTATTTGATTCTTCTCTCTCAAGTAATGAAAAAAGAAAAAGTTGCGAGCTACTTTATTTTACGTTCTAGATATTAATAGTATACGAAATATTTACGCAAGCAAATCATTTGTAGAATGATTTCATGAAAAATATTTAAGATGCATGATTTTTTGAATGTTATGGGCCAAGGAATAGGAAACAGGCGATTACAGCTATTTTCTGTGGATGTTAGCCCACGGATTCTGGCGCTGCAGGAAGCTTCAACGCAACTTTCCCGAAAAATTATACGAATATGTATGCAACGAGCCCGGAAAGAGGCCCGGCGGGCAGCAGTGGACGCCTGGTAGGATTTTATGGGCCAAGGAACAGGAAACAAGCGATTTCGGTAGTCTTCTAAGGGTGTTAGCTCACGGATTCAGGCGCTTCAGGGTGCTCCGGTGCAACTTTCCCAGAAAATCAAACGAGTAGATCCCCAACAAGCCCGACAAGAGACCCGGGTGACCCGGCTAAGGCGGGGGACGCTTGGTAGGATTTTATGGGCAAAGGAACAGGAAACATACAATTTTGGCAGTTTTCTGTAAGTATTAACCCACGGATTCTGGCGCTGCAGGGGGCTCCAGCGCAACTTTCCCGAAAAATCATGGGTGCGCAACGAGCCCGACAAGAGGTGCAGGTGGCCCGGCTGCGGCGGGGGATGCCTTAAATGATTTTATGAGCCAAGAAATAGGAAACATGCGATTTTGACAGTTTTTTGTGGGTGTTAGCCCACAGATTCTAGCACTTCAGGGGGCTCCGGCTCAGCTTTCCCAAAGAAAACATACAAGTGAGTCCGCAACAAGCCTGAAGAGGCCCAGGTGGCCCGACGGTGGCGGTGGATGCTTGGTAGGATTTTATGGGCCATGGAATAGGAAACAGGCGATTTCAACAGTTTTTTATGGGTGGTAGCCCACGTATTCTAGCGCTGCAGGGGGCTCCAAGGCAACTTTCCTGAAAAATCATACGAGTAGGTCCGCAACAAGCCCGACAAGCGGTCCAGGTGGCCCAGTGCCAACGGTGGATGCCTGGTAGGATATTATTGGCCAAGGAACAGGAAACAGGCGATTTTGACAGAGCCTCATGCAGCCCCAGATTTCGTAGGCTAACACCCATAGAAAACTGCCAAAATTGCCTATTTTTGTTCCTCGACCCATAAAATGCTACCAAGCCTCCGCCAATGCTGCAGGACACATGGGCCTCTTGCCGGGCTCGTTGCGGACCAACCCGTAAGCTTTTTCGGGAATCTTACGCCGGAGCCCCATGCATCCCCAGAATCTATGGGCTATCACCCACAGAAAACTACTGAAATCGCCTATTTCCAGTTGCTCGGCCCATAAAATCCTACCATGCCTCCACCAACGCCGTCGGGCCACCTGGGCCGCTTGCAGGGCTCGTCGCGGACCCACCCATATTATTTTTTGGGAATCTTGCGTTGGAGGCCCATGCAGCCCCAGAATCCGTGGGCTAACACCCATAGAAAACTGTCAAAATCGTCTGTTTCCTGTTCCTCGGCCCATAAAATCCTACTAGGACTCCTACAATGCCGCCGGGCCACCTGGTCCTCTTGCCGGGCTCATTGCAGACAGACCCATATAATTTTTCGGGAATCTTGCGCTGAAGCACCATGTAGCCCTAGAATCCGTGGGCTAACACCCACAGAAAATTGCCGAAACCACCTGCTTCCTATTCCTCGGCCCATAAAATCCTACAAGGCCTCCGCCAATGATGTCGGGCCACTTAGGCCTCTCATCGGGCCTGTTGCGGACCCACCCGTATGATATTTCGGGAATCTTACACTAAAGCCCCATGCAGCCCCAAAATTCTTAGGCTAACACCCATAGAAAATAGTAGAAATTGCCTGTTTCTTGTTCATTGGCCCATAACATCCTACCAGGCTTCCACCAACGCCGCTAGGCACCTGGGCCTCTTTCCGGGCTCATTGAGGACCCACCCATATGATTTTTCTGGAATCTTACCCCGGAGCCCCATGCAACCCTATAATACATGGGCTAACACCCGTAGAAAACTGCTAAAATTGTCTGTTTCCTGTTCATCGGCCCATAAAATCCTACCAGACATCTGCCAACACTGCCGGGCCACCTGGGCCCCTTGTTGGGCTCATTGCGGACCCACCCATATGATTTTTCTAGAATCTTGTGCTGGAGCCCCATGCAGCCCCAGAATCTGTGGGCTAACACCCATAGAAAACTGCTGAAATTGCCTGTTTCCTGTTCCCAGGCCTATAAAATGCTACCAAGCCTCCGCCAACGCCGTCGGACCACATGGGCCTCTTGCCGGGCTCGTTGCGGACCTATCGGTAAGCTTTTTCGGGAATCTTATGCCGGAGGCCTATACATCCCCAGATTCTGTGGGCTAACACCCACGGAAAACTGTCGAAATCGTCTATTTCCAGTTCCTCGACCCATAAAATCCTACTAGGCCTCCGCCAACGTCGTCGGGCCACCTGGGCCGCTTACTGGGCTCCTTGCGGACCCACACATATTATTTTTTTGCAATCTTGCGCTGGATCCCCATGCAGCCTCAGAATCCGTGGGCTAACACCCATAGAAAACTGTCAAAATCGTTTATTTCCTGTTCCTCGGCCCATAAAATCCTACCAGGCCTTCGCCAAAGCCGCCTGGCTACCTCGGCCTCTCACTGGGCTCGTTGCGGACCCACTCGTATGATTTTTTGGGAATCTTGTGCCGGAGCCCCATGCAGTCCTAAAATCCGTAAGCTAACACCCACAGAAAACTACCGAAATCGCTTGTTTCTTGTTCATCGTTCCATAAAATTCACCAGGCCTCCTCTAATGCTGTTGGGCCACCTGGGCCTCTTGCCGGGCTCGTTGCGGATCCCCCCGTATGATTTTTCAGGAATCTTACGTTGGAGCCCCATTCACTGGCGCCCCATGCAGTCCTAGAATCTGCGGGCTAACACCCACAATATACTGTCGAAATCGCCTGTTTCTTGTTCCACGACCCATAAAATCCTACCAAGCCTCCGCCAATGCCGCCGGGCCACCTAGGCCTCTTGCCGGGCTCGTTGCGAACCCATCCGTATGATTTTTTGGGAATCTTGCGCCGAAGCCCCATGCAGTCCTAGAATCTGTGGGCTAACACCCATAGAAAACTGTCGAAATCGCGTGTTTCCTATTCATCGGCTCATAAAATCCTACCAGGCCTCATCCAACGCCGTCGAGTGACCTGGGCCTCTTTCGGGCTCGTTGCAGACCCACCTATATGATTTTTGGGGAATCTTGTGCTGGAGCCCTATGCAGCCCTAGAATCCGTGGGCTAATACCCACTGAAAACTGCTTAAATCGCTTGTTTCCTATTCCTCGGCCCATAAAATCCTACCAGGCCTCCGCCAATGCTGTCGGTCCACCTGGGCCTCTCGTCGGGCTCGTTGCGGACCCACCAGTATAAATTTTTGAGAATTTTGCACCGAAGCCCCATGCAGTCTCAGAATACATAAGCTAACACCCAACGAAAACTGCCAAAATCACATGTTTCCTGTTCCTCGGCCCAAAAAATCCTACCAGGCGTCCGCCAACGCCGCCAAGCCACCTGGGCCTCTTGCTGGGCTCGTTGCGGACCCACCAATATGATTTCTTAGGAATTTTGCGTCGGAGCCTCATGCAACCCCAGAATCCGTGGGATAACACCCACATAAAACTGCCAAAATTGTCTTTTTCCTGTTCTTCAACCCATAAAATCCTACTAGGCTTCCGCAAATGTCGCCATACATGAGATACGTTATATAGATATTAATGATAAAGATAGTAATAAAAGAAAATGATAGTTAAAAATAACAAGTAAAAAAAAACACTTTTTGTTGATATTAAAGTGAAGTAAATGAAACAAAGGGAATAGTAAATTATGTTCTTGGCTCTTTGCCATTTCCAAGAGACATGAAGGAAGTAAAGTATTAAGACAAGAAAATAGTTGAAAACGAAGCATCTCAAACTTGTGGGTTGCTTTTAATCTAGAATTTCTACTCTAAATTTTTCACAAAATAAAAACTTGTAAGAGAATTAAAATTCAAGACTTAAAAAAAAAAATAGAAAACAAAAATGAATAGCACATTCTTGTGATTCAATGGCACATTCTCCTCCACCAACTATTGCTTTTGTTCATGTCATTCCTAGAATTGAAGTACTTATTCTTGGTCCCAACCTTAAATGTTTGAGATATTGTTGGTGATACGGGTTCAAAATATAAATTTTATAGAGTTTGAATTATAAAATAGTGATATTAAGTTCAAGATACTATGTAGAAATGTCGTTTTTCGATGAATTATATTTTTGAAGATGATGAAAAAATGATTATCGAGGTATTACGGTAAAGGTGAAACATACGACAAGTCTTACTATATAATTATGAAGCATACAAAAGGGTTAATTGTAGCTAAACTAATGGACTATCGAAAAGTAAAGGAGTGAATTGATTGTCTGTTTATTGTCAAGCTATTTAATATAGTGTGAGGAAATATAATATCATCGATCCTCTTAGGATATTATTGAAGATCGTAGATACTTGTCAAATTGTTAGGCAGTGGAGCCTGATGATATATTTAGCAGCTGTTGTGGTTCAACCTCCGCGGTGAGGTTGCCGGAGGGTGTGGAGGGCGGGAGCCCCCCACCCGAAGGCCGGGGTTCGGGGTGGAGCCCCGACCCAAATTTTAGGTGTTACTGTTTATTCTCTATGTATACTTGTATTCTGTGTAATTGTAAATATCCGGATATCATTAATATATATAGTCCTATCGTCGTGGAGTTTACCCATTGGGCATTACCACGAAAAAAACACTCTCTCTCTACGGAAATACTCTCTGCCTTCTCTCTGCCTTCTCTCTAAAAGAAGAACTCTTGTTCTTCAATCTTCATCTTCTTTTCTCCTTGTAAATTATAGAAACGTGATTTCCTAACACAAATATCATCAAGCCTTTAATCAAATACATTTGGAGAGAGACGAACTAATTTGTTTACTTCTTAGTAAACAAAAGGCACAAGTATAATAAGGATCTAATAAATTTAGTGAATTCTGTAATACATATACAAATTTTAATTTTTTTCATAAAAAGAAATTAAATTTTGTGTCTGGTCCAATAGTATCTCATATATTGAAACGATAGAATACTAACATATAAGATGGTGAAATTTTTCTGACTGACCAAATAAATAGAAGACACATAATTTAAAACGAAATCAAAACACTTATGAATAGTAGTTATCCAAATCTTGAAAAGCATCTAAATCACAAAAAGAGAAAATTATAAAAGATCAATATTTCCCTTGTCTTTCAAGAACAAATTAAGCATATGCCAATAATATCCCTCACCCCCTCCACTATATATAGTATGTATTCATTTTTTATGTGGAAAATCAAAGCATGCAATATGAAATTTACTTAAAACATAAGCATGGAAGTAAAATGGGGAGTGAAAAATAACAGTGCAATTCTCCTATGGCAAGTGTGTGTCTATATATGCAAAATCCTATATATTTTGCATGAACATTATATTATCTTTGCCAAAGGAGAATTGTCCTGTAATTCTGCTCCTCAATCACTCAACCCGAAAAGAGATATATTCAAAATTTTAATTCATATGTAGATTTGAGTTTAAAATTTTGTCATAGCTCGTAAGATGGATGACTGATCAGGTAATTCAAAATCTATATTTATGCTAAATTTAATTAAAAATAAATATATATTCAATCTTTGTTAAAGTTATTAAATTGCTTTATCATTCTTCTTCTTCATCGTCGTCACTCACAGTCAGAGATTTGGAGATGCTCAATCAAACAATTGGTTAACAACACATGGTAATTACTTGAGAATTTAAACTTAATAAGGTCAAGTTTTAAAATAGTAATGTAACAGCTTAATTGTCAAATTCAAAATCTATAAATTTTACTTATTGATTCGATTGAATTCATAACTTACACACTAAATATGTTCCTCGTTGCACACACTACTTTCAAATGCATATATACTCCACATATATATATATATATATGCGCGCGCGTCATGTAGTTAAAGCATTATGATACCAAATGTGTGTGTCCTTGTTATCTTTCTCTTTTTATGGTATAATATATTGTCATTGGATGTTTTGACTTGTTAGCTTTTGTTATTGAAGATGTTTAACCAAACAAATTAACTAAATACAGAAGCAGATTCTGAATTTAAATAATATTTCACCTACTCTACTATCTTTTTATATTTTGCATGCATCTAGATTTCATTGTAATACTCTTATTTATTAGGTAACTAATGATTAAAATTATAGGTTAATTATTCATAGATTAGATGTCATATGGACTGTTTTGATAAAAGTTTTAAGCTATATATACTCATAAAGTAAATATTTATTTTACTGTATCAATTTATTCTAGCATTTTAAGATTGTTTTATAAAATAGATACTCACTTGCAATTACTGTTTAAATGATTATTAAATAGTATGATAAATTAGTCCCTCACAATGTTAAGTACTAATATTATCCTAAATGCCAAAAATTAAAGGTTAATTGGAATTAGAAAAAGAAAAATGTCTGTTCCTAGAAATGATAGTACCATGAAAAGGACCAAAATAGTAGAATTAGAAAAAGCATATTATCATTAAAAAGCTGGCATACATCTGTATCCCAGTTGAAAATATTTGTAATTTTCTTGCTCTTTTATAACGGATAAAAACAACTTCTTTTTTTTTTTTGTATATATAAATTTTTAGTGCCCCTTCACTTGTATACTTAATTTATTTACAATTTCAATAAATTAACTTTGGAACTTGGAATTCTTCTTTGACCTTTCTTGGTTTTTAATAAAACTATTAATCCCTCCATCTTAAAAGTGATTTTTAAAAATAGCTAATTTAAATTATTTATTATTTTATAAGTTTAACACATTAATATTGTACTTCCACTCCTCATCATAATCTTTCTTAGAAATAGTTTCTTAACAAGTCTTTTTTTTAATCAATCATTAATATTTGTATTAGAATGAATTGTATACATCATATTTTTTAAATCACAATTCTTTTTCAAATATTGTGTGAAAACATAATGTTTTTTACATCAAACTATTTTTTAAGTTTAACTATTTAATAATAACAGTCCATTCTACTTCCACGAGTAAAATTTAAATAGTGTAGAGTATACGTACATTTCACTTCTACTTTGTAATAGATCCTCAACTTAAATGATAATTACCAAACAATTGGGTAAAAAGAAATGCAGATATGAAAGCAATCACAACAACAAGTTAATCGTTTGGTGTGAGGTATAAAAAATAGCAATTTAAAATAAATATAAGATTATTTACCATGCATCTGGTTGAAGATATTAGATAGTTATGAAATTACTTATTCCAATATCTCATGGTTTATACCTTAGTGATGGAATAAATTATTTCCACGTACATGATGAGATAACTTATTACGATGAGATATTGGAATAAGTAATTTCATGACTATCTAATATCTTCAACCAGATGCATGATAAATAATCTTATATTTCATGATAACTTATCATGATATTGTTAATTTCAGGATAGCTTAATTTCAGTGGCGGAACCAAAATTTTTGTTAAGATGATTCAAAATTTTAAAAAGTAGACACATGAACTAAGTGAATGAGGTTCGACATCTATTATATATACATAAAAATATTATTTTTACCATATATAAATAGTATAACTTTTCCGCAAAGCGAGTTCAGATTAACCCCCTAATTCGAATGTGCTTACTCCCAACCAAACAACTCCAAGTTTAGCTAGTTATATGCATGTAAAATATGTACTCATCTGTCCCATTTTATGTGACACTCTTTTCTTTTGGTCCGTCCCAAAAAGAATGTCACTTTATTCTAATTGGAAACAATCTAACCTTAAAATTCCCCTTTTATTCTTATTGAAATGATTTTTAACCATCCAAATATCTCAAAATTATTTTATATCATAAATTTTAAAAGTCTTACTTTTTACCTTAAACATTATTTCAAGTCAAAAGGTATCACATAAAATGGGACGGAGAGAATAGTTTTCTTTGTAATTACATCACACTCCAAGGGCATATACATACTCCCAAGAGAGTGACACTTATTTTTGTACTATTTTTCTTTGTACAAACTTCAAAGTTGCAAAAATCTTCCATCTTTCTTCAAAGCAAAAACAACAATGGCTACTTCTCTAGATCCCTGTTTTCTTCTCATCTGTTTCACTCTTTTCCTCACCATTGCCACTTCAAAACCACTTCCTTCCACTTCCCCTTCACCCCTTTCTTCTCCATCTCCAAAATCGTCACCTATTTCAGCTCTACCATCTCACCCATCATCTTCATCTTCACCTCTTGACCCTAAACAGCTCAAAGCTCTGCAATCACTCAACATCCCAACAGGCAAAAACCCATGTTCCCCATCTCACAATTCAACCACCATTTGTGATTCTTCAGCCCCATTTCGTCACATTGTCTCATTAAACCTCATTAACTGCTCTGAGGATGTTGCATTGTCACTGACTGCATTGAAATCCTTGTCTACAGTGAAGAATTTGGGGTTTTTCAACTGCCCCATTTCTCCTGTTAGGTTACCTTCTCAGCTTGCTTTGAATCTGAAATCTTTTACTTGTATCGGTAGCTTGAAGAAACTATCTGGGGTTTGGCTTAGTAAATTGAAGAATGTTACTGATTTAACTGTTTCTCATGTTTCTATTGTTGCTAGTGGACCTTCTGTAATCTTGAATGGTGTAAAAAACTTGCAGAGTATTACGATTTCGAATGCTAATCTTACTGGGTATTTGCCTAAACATTGGGCTTCCAATCTTACTTATGTAGATTTGTCTGGGAATAAACTGAAAGGGAGGATACCGACTTCGTTAACTGAGCTGGAGAATCTTGTTTACCTCAATTTGTCTTCGAATTCACTTAATGGAACTATCCCCATTTCGTTTGGTGATTTGTCTTCCCTGCAAAATGTGTCTTTGAGTTCGAATTCGTTGTCTGGATCTGTTCCGGATTCTTTTGCTGCTATTCCAGGATTAGTTCATCTTGATTTAGGGTCTAATCAGCTGAATGGGACTATTCCTAAGTTTATTTCCGATATGAAGAGATTGAAGTATTTGAATCTTGAGAAGAATAACTTTCATGGGGTATTGCCTTTTAACGCTTCGTTTATAAAGAAATTGGCTGTGCTGAAGGTGGGAGGAAATTCGAATCTTTGTTATAATCATTCGACATTGTCTTCTAAAGTGAAGCTTGGGATTGCTCCGTGTGATAAACATGGGTTGCCTATGCCACCTCCAGCATCAAAGGAAATTAATTCCGACGATGATTCTGAAGATTATGCTGATGATGAGAATCCGCACCAGCAACATAGTCATGGACCAAGTAAGGTTGTTCTTGGTATTTCTATTGCACTTTCCTCGATTGTATTCTTGATTATTTTCTTGATTTTGTTGGCTAAATGCTGTAAATGAGTATAAAGATGGAATCTTGGTTCGTTTAGTTTAGGAAATTTCTTAATTGGATTGTGAAATTTGTTTAGTTAATTATACTGTTGTATCTTGTTAGAAGTAGAAGGGTGGCTACTTTATTTGGTTTGATTGGAGGAAGTAGGCGGATAAATTGATCGTTGTTAAGTGTATGATGGGAGAAATTGCCTATTAATGAAATTTTCTTTTGTTTTGTATGTATTTTTGCTTGACGGATTGAAATATATGGTTCTGATTTCCCGATATATGTTAACATTTTGTTGTTTGGATTGGACATTTGCTGCACTCATTTGTTGATTGACAATGTGAAAGATTCCTTTGTTTTTCACGTGTTGGTTACGAGTCATGACGATGGATGAGACAATATATGTGATCATGTGGATCCTTCATTTGTCTTGACGTATCCGTGTCCAATGGAAGTGTGACAAGGGTTAGGGTACTTGGCTGGAATAGTTTGATATACACATAACGGGTGCTTCCATAGAATTGTACATAGCACATACCTGTAAAACAGTCCAAGCAGCATAAAGACAATATGAAGTATATACCAAATTAGCTTCTATAGTCTATCGCCTCAGTTGTAACTGCAGAGATCACCATTTTCGCTGTTACTTGCATGCTTTTTCGTTGTAAGTTCTTTTGTTTTCTTTGGGCTCTACCGGACTTTCCAGCATTCCCTTACACCCTGTGATGCCAAAAGAAGCTCAATTAGTTCCCTTCTTAGCTATGTTGCTCGAACTCTTCAAAAATATCATTGGGTATGTGTCAAATCTTCCAAAAGCTATGTATTTTTGGAGGATTTGACACGGATAGGGCATCACTTTTGGAGGGTCTGTGTAACATAGCTCCTTAGGACACTATGGTACCTGATCACTACAAAGGATTACTAGTGGGATGCTTCCATGATGCTTTTTGCCTTTCACTTTCAAATGCCTATTAGATAATAGACCGGAGAATCCATATAACCGATTCTAACTTGCTTCGGACAGAGGCACAAGTTCTTTTTAAATGTCGTTTTACTTGTAACGTCTATTGTTTCTGACTAATGTATTTATTGCTATGAATCCTTGAGATCTTGTTGGATATGTGATTAACAAGCTATAGAGCATACTCCATATTTCTTGTACTTCAATTGTTGTATTATTTTGTTGTAGCTAATGTTTCTTTTCTAGAATGCTTTGTCATGCTATGCTGTCCTTAGTATTTTGTCGTGGCTCCTTCACTTCCATTATTTCTTTTCTTGAACTACTTTGATATCCTTTTCCTTGAGCTAAGGGTCTATCAGAAATAACCGCTCTACCTCTCGATCTGCTTTGATATACACTAGGTATGCCCCACAGACCACCATTTCTCCAATGGAGTTGAAATTTCTTTCAGACTTTTTAGTTGTTTTTACCTGTTTTTAGCTCATCAAGGCTTAAAAAAGATATGTACCTACCTAACCATGTTTTTCCAGCTCTTTTGTTGGATTTGCCATGTGAGGGTTGGTACTTCAAGTGATACTCTACTTCCTATGTCTTCCATCAACATCCTAAATGAGTGCTGGCTGTGAATTGTTTTCGAAATCGATCTACTCTCTCTTTCCCTTTTACCTAAGGCTTGTTCTTAGGCAGAGTTACTCGATACCTGTACTAGTAGGAAGTAGCAGGTAGCTAATGGAATATAAGTTGACCGCCTTATGACCCACAAATAAAATGAGCCTTGCAACAAGACGTGGACATTTGAGTGAGATTGCCTTCGTGGATCCAAAAGCACTCGCGAGGCATGCAATATCGATAAAAGACATCATAAGGGACCATTTGAGCTGCAGAGCGTAACGCTCCTAGAAAGACATATTTTGTATATATAGGAGCGAAAATTCCATACAAAAAACAATTTACCCAGTGAAATCTCACAGGTGGGATTTGGAAAGGGGTAATGTACGCATACCTTACCTTATAGAGAGATAAAAATTGTTTCCAAACAAACAAGTATTTTTTTCATATTCTTGCAAGCTACCTTGAAATAGTTGTGTTTCGCCCAACTTGGACACACTTGTTAAAAGACAAATAAAAAAGCCTATCTACCCCCCGCCCCCCC
>JAPFFP010000070.1:782313-801657 GCA_026153255.1 Solanum medicagineum
TTGAAATTGTTGTTTTTGCCCCAACTTGGCCCCACTTGTTAAAAGACAAATAAAAAAGCCTTTCTCCCCCCTCCCCCCACCCCTCTACCCCCCCCCCCCCCACACTCTAGGGGATAATCAATAATGTTTCTATCTACCTTCCCTCTAGCATAACTCAAATCCTCAATCTGCTATCAATGATGAAAGTGCTCAACCACTTGAACAATCTGCTAGTCGATGATGAAAGTGCTCAACTACTTTGAACAAGCCTGCCATGATTGAACATATCATAATCCAACCATTAGGAGTAAAAATAAAGTATATTAAAAGGGGGTTTAGATTCACTTTTTATTGATCTTGTCAGACATTTTGATTACATTTCATCATCATTTCCACCATATGCTAGGATTTCTACTTGATCTATAAGAATTACTTTTTTCTTTTTTAGCTTTTTCTACACTCAAAATGTGGGCATACATTATAAATAAATAAATAATGGATATTTGATCCAAATGTAACTTTAATATGAGGCTATGCCAGCTTGGTGACAATGGCAATGAAATGTCATTATAACATCCAGCTTTAGCCATTATTGTTCATGTATTGGTTAATATATAAAATTCTAAAAAAAAGGACCAATCCTAATTATTTCATATTTTAATATTCTAATAAAAAAAAATAAATACATTTATTTCTTGTAACCTTATTTATATTTTCTTAAATTCTTTCTATTTATTTTGTTAGCATATCTGTCCCTAAGCAATAATTTACCACTTTAAAGTATCAAATTTGGGAAATATTGTTTAAAGAAAAGATT
Organism: Solanum medicagineum; assembly: GCA_026153255.1. NCBI lineage: Eukaryota > Viridiplantae > Streptophyta > Magnoliopsida > Solanales > Solanaceae > Solanum > Solanum medicagineum. The sequence continues at coordinate 783,110 of JAPFFP010000070.1, forward strand.
TTAGAAAAGTATTTCTTACAACAATTTGATTTTTTGAGTTGGTTTTGATTTTTTAAAAATATCAAATCAAACTATTTGTGTTAGATTCTGAAAATATAAATCAAACCAAGTAAATAATAGTCAGATTTTTCATTATCGAGTTTTGTTGGAATTTTTTGAGAATTATGATCGATAGAGAGTCAATTAATTCGCGTGAAAAATAATTGAATATTAACTTTGTTCTCTTTAGAATAATTGTGTTATTTCAAGCGAAATATATATCAGAAAAATTGAAAATTGATAACCCGATATTAAATATAAGAGAAATATACAATAATGATTTGAACTTTTGTTGATTCTATGATATGCAATGGGGTTAATTTTGTAAGTCCGAATCTAATATTAAACATGAAAATCATGAGAAAGTAAAAGAAAATATACAAATTATATTATTATCTTAATTATTTTTGATGTATAAAATAAATTTTAAATGTCATATATATATAATATTGGATTCTTATAGTTATTGATTTTTTTTTATCTTAATTAAAATCAAACCAACTCAAGTGTAGCCAAAAATTTTTCTTTAATACTAAATCACAAATCAAATTTTTTTTCTGATTAGACATAATTTACGATTCGATTTTGTTCATCCCTAGGGTTGTGTTTAGGATAAGTACCTTTTGTAAGGACTACCTAATTTCATTTATAAATCTTTATTTCTTTTATAAGTTTCTTCAATTTGCAGTACAAATAAAATATGCAAGTCAACTAGTGAGAGACATTGGAAGAGCTTACTTTCCCAAAAGGACAAAAGGAATGAGACACCACAGACTGACTTTTCATGTAGAGGATCATCTCATTAAAAAAAATTCCATCTTGTCCCTATTTGTATCTCGTGAACACTCAACGCTAATGTGACACAAATTTTAAAATTATCTGACTTTTCATGTAGAGGATCATCTCATAAAAAAAATTCCAACTTGTCCCTATTGTATCTCGTGAACACCCAACGCTAATGTGACACAAATTTTAAAATTATCTAGATGATCATTTTGTAAGTTAAACTGTTCAATTTATGTAGCTGAGACGAGTATTTTGTGTTTACTTGCTAGATGAAATCAAGTTTGAATGTCTTTTATGTAACATGCTTTTTTAAATAGTGTCATTCAAAATGTTTCCTATTAGTGTGTTTATAGGATTTAAATGGATAAGTTGAGTTCTTTTAGTATTATTATTGGATATGTCTATCAAAATCTTATAAAAATTTTATTAGTAAATATTTTGAAAGAGAGGATTTAAAAAGGCATAGTATGATAGTGCATAAAGAAAACTCAAATTTGGCCTAAACTAGTGAGTAATCACTTCAACTTTAAGAGTACACATCATCTAGACATCTCAGCTCTGTCGCAATTAACAACTAAACATTCCAATTTGTACCTGTTGTGTCTCGTGGACATTAGATGATGACTTCACACATAAACATTCGAGGCATCTAGATGACTATTTTGTAAGGTGGAGTGTTCAACGACACAGTGAAAATGAGTTGACGTGCCTAGATATTCTTACTCAAATTACAATTGGAGCGTTTACTTGTCAGCCACTATCTTATTTATATATCATGCCTAATTAAAAATCATGCACCTCAAAACAACTTTCACAAGACCTCTTGAAATGGTAAATTATTTTCTTATTAGGAGGAGTCTCAGAGTAACTGGTAAAATTGTTGTCATGTGACCAGGAGATCACGGATTCAAGCCTTGGAAATAGGCTCTAGCAGAAATGCAAGGTGAGACTCGAAAGATTAAGAGTGCAAATAAAAGAAAGTTCCCATCAAAGAAACAGAAGTTCATGCCACTTCAAGATTTCAAAGGGCAAGAAGATCATCTAGCATTAATAAAACTACTAACTGCAATATTAAAAATGCAAAAGAAGAAATTCATAACATATGTTGAAACTTTATAGAGCCAAAGGCTATATTTAGCTAATAATATTGGCCCTTCTTCATTTAAGTATCCAAAGCATTCTGAGGTCAACAAGAACTTTGCCCAAATCAAGCAAAACAATGCAAATGTGATAAAAGTAAAGATGGTTGTAAGCTACGTTGCTCGGACTCTTCAAAAATGTCAACGGGGTGCGTGTTGGATCCTCTAAAAATAGTGTATTTTTGAAGGATCCGACACGGGTGCGGCAACATTTTTGGTGAGTCCGAGCAACTTAAGTTGTAAGTACTGAACACAGGTAGTATTGCTATCTACGTTTTTTTAATGAGGAAGTAAGTACATATATACCGTCTTTACCTCATCAATACATATTTACACGAAAAAACCATGGCAACACAAACGATATTACCAGGCACGCCATCAAGAAGTTACAGAATGGCTGCCCATGCCAGCAACCCCTAGCAGTTTCGGCTGAACCAGTACCACTTGCAGTAGATCTTCCATCATTCCACTCTTCGATAAATCTGTTATTGCTGACACCAGTAACGTTTTGTGCAACCTCCCTGCAAATTTCACACACTCTGCACGAAGATGGCACAGAAGAGAAATAAGAAAATCAAAATAAATTGGAATGTATGCTCCGGAACTTTAAAATAGCATGAAATCCTGAATTCTATGAACGATGAGCATCTTTTAAGTTTTTTCTTTTCCTGTTTAGATGCTGGTGAGTGATGTTCTGTCGAGCGACTCAAATCACCATTATAAATTTCCCAACACCGAAGCAGTTATGGTAATGAATGACATGCCATTAAGCTATTTGGACTGTAAAGCAACATGATTCTACCAGCAGATAACCTCAGAAGGACATGGAAATGAACGAAACAAAACAAAACAAAAAAAAAAAACAGAACATCTTGGCTGGCGTTTCACCTCCATAAGTTGTCAAGGGATACTAATCGTTTATCGCCTACTTGAAACAACGTAAACCATCTAAAGCATTATCTTTCAATGTTAGTTGGATTCGGGGATAACAAAACAATGGGAATTATTCTCATGCTTTGATGTGGGTATTCTGAAGAATGTGAAACCAAGGGCCGCATAGATTTAAGAATCCACAACATGAATTCAAAGTAACTCCTGTAGTTTTTATTTTTGAGTTGAGCATACAAGCTATGCCCACTAGCATAAATCAGTAAAATGGATTTTCAGTAGTATCTTCTCCAGCATTGCTTGTACGCTATGTACGAAACATAGCCTTTCAGTTTAAGAATAGAATGACTATAACATACTCAAGTAAGTAGGATGAAGATTCATGACATTTAGCAAAGGATTAACGATGAATTATCACAAAATTTTCTTAGATACGAGCAAATTAGAGACAAAGTTCACAGCCAATACCCTTTTATTTTTTGTAGTGGATGTTCAATGAGCAAGTTTTTGCCAGAGGTGACTGCATAAGACAGATTTAAGAGAACCTAATCTACGTACATTGCCATTGGTCAACGTAATCAAAGACCAACATCCGATGTCGCATAGCATTTACGGGTTCTCCCCAATACTGTGCAAAGCATAAATACATGTGAAAACCACTAAATTTTCAAAAAATATCAACTTTGGAATCCAGGATCACCTAGTACAATGAGTTGAATTTTAAGAATCTTAAAGGCTGCATCAACCGAATTCAAAATCTGGAATCAACATCTGTGAAAGACAATTATTCTTAGTAGACACTAAAAGATGAAAATACAATTGGCCATACATCAATTTCACAAACCAATTAGACAATTCTTAGAGAAACAGTCAGTATCAAGCTTCGTCATCAGAAGATCTGAAGACAAGTAAAATTAATCAGCAACCCCTTTAGTGCTAGAGTGAGTTAGATTCCTACATTAGTTGAGAAATGGATGGGTGGTCTGCTTATATAAAGGGCAACCCCGGTTCACTAAAGCTCCTGCTATGTGAAGGATCCGAGGAAGGACCTGACCACAAGGGTCTATTGTACACAACCTTATCTTGCATTTATGTCAGAAGCTGTTTCCAAGGCTTGAACCTGTGACCTCTTGGTCACATGGTGACAACTTTACCAGTTAGCTAGCTTTTGGAGTTGAGTTAGGCTCATGTGTCATATCTTTACATGGTATTAGAGCAAGGTTCATCCTTCTTTGGGTTCCCGGTCCACACTCAAGTTGGGCATGGGGTGAAGGGGGTGTTAGAGTGTGTTAGAGTACATTGGTTGAGGAAAGAGCCGTTGGTCTGCTTATATGGACTTGGGCAATCCTTCTCTCGTGAGCTAAATTTGAGGTTGAATTAGGTTCAAATGCTGTATATTTACAATAAGATTAGAGCAACCAACTACAAATCTTAACATCAGTTAAAGAACCATAAGATTAAGGAAAATTGACAATAAACTAGAACAAGATGAATCTTACTAAGCAAAGAAACAAAACACTAATTACCTGTTGCCTTTAAGCTTAAACCATGCCTCAGCACAATGAGAATGCACAAATCCAAGCTCTCCTTTACACCCACAACCAATCTCAATCAAATCCACCAAATTCTTTTCAGCTTCATACGTACTCAAATGGCAAATCCTACACACCCTTTGGCCAGCCCCTTCATAATCCTCTCCCAATTTCCCATCACCACCATCACACTTCACATCAATTACAGACGAAAAATCATCACCCTTCTTCGAATCCTTCACTTTCACCTCACCCCCTTCCACCCCATTTCCCTTCACACCTGAATCTCCCTCTTCCCCACCAATTCTTGATTTTTCAGCTTCCCCATCTTCATCCAATCTAATAGTCACCAGAGTCTCAGGAACATCCACTTTTTTATCCCCTACATCCATCTCCTTATCCATAACTTCCCTCAAAATCTCATTCAATCAAACAGTTCAGGCAAAACATTAGAAAGGGTCTTACAAATTTCAGTCAGGCAATCAATCAGCAAAAACCAAAGCAACAAAATTCCAAGATTGATCAACACCCTTTTCCTCTAACCAAACCAAATTAATCAAACACTAAAAAGGGTCTTACAAATTTCATTCAGACAATCAATCAAACACTTAATGAGCAAAAGAACCAAAGCAACAGAATTCCCACAAAATTCCAAAATTGATCAACCCCTTATCCTCAAATCAAATAAAATCAACCAAAACACTAAAAAGGGTCGATGAATTTGATGAAAAATTGAAGTCTTGCAAGTTCTGTGGACCCCCATAAACTTGGAATTTATGGGAAGTGAATTGCTTTGGACTGATTCTATATAAAGAAGTTTTAACTTTTTTAGTTTGTTTATACATAGAAAGTGATTAAAACTGGTTTTGTACATTAACTCAAGATGACAAGACAGTGGAATTGGCCCAACAATCAGGTGATATCGGAGGAAACACTAAAATAGGAGTCAATGTCAAGTCTGTCAGCGTTATGTTAGATGTACTGCCTCCCTCCGTTCCAACTTTGCCACTATTGACTTGACAAAAATTTACGAAACAGTAAATAAAGGGTAATTTTATTAAATTATTTTTTAAATATAATAAATATGGTATCTTAAAAAATATAATAGGAAAATAATTATAATTAATAATAAGGATAAATTAGAAACTAAATATAAAATTATCTCTTGATTTCATAAAATGAACAAGTATTATTGAACATCTCAAAACAGTATAAAGCATAGTAAAAATAGACAGAAGGAGTACGAAAATATTTCTTTTATCTCGTAACCTTTAACATGCTACATAAAAAGTTAAAATTTAAATATTACAAAAAAAAATTAGTTTTTTTTAAATAAAATGAACTAAAAAAGAATATATATTAGCCTTTTTTTTAAACGAAGGGAGTTATATGGGAGGGAAAAGTGGGAAAGTGGAGCCTCGCGGCGGTGCGGTGGGATGGTGAAGATACAATAAACATAAAAATTATTTTTCTTTTTTTAAAAATAACCTTTTTCTCATAATTTTTTTTAAATGATTAATATTTAAAAAAATTTAAAATATTTTCCATCGTATCAAATACACCCCTTAGTCCAAAATTGTTTTTGACCCTCCTGGTAGATATATATGAGAAATATAATATATTAATTATTTATATGGTGATCATTAATTAAGAAATTGCACCAATTGGCATGTCTTGATGAACTTCTAAGTTTTGTTTGGGACGTGATCAAACCTTCAAAATTAAAATTCAAAACTTATCACGTTGAATTTCTTTTTAAATATTCAAGATCATCGTTTCAAAGGACATTTATAATTAAATTATTAATAGTCGAGAGAAGAGTTAACTGTTTGAAATAGTCTAGATATACCTTCGAATAATAATAGCAATCGATATGACTTGTTGTTGATAGAATTGTTATCATCTAAATATACCTTTAGTTAGCATTAGGGTGGCCACTTGTCATCCACATTGCCAACTATTAACTAAAACAACATCTAAACGAATCAAAATAAATAAATTATCTAAGAATTAATTACAACAATTATTGGGAGACAAATAATATGGTCAATTAAATTGAGTTGTAAGATCTGAATTATTCGTTAATTAATATAAACATTGAAGCTCTCCTATCCATATGGTGATTATTGATTAATCATATGATGTGTAGTATAAACATGTTGACCATAGTTATTATAAATTCACCACCTTTTATCTTTGAAATTGGCAAACAATGTGTGTGTCTCAATTATTTAATTAGATATCTAATAATTCTTTTTTATCAATACTAATATTACTCGATGATAGACGTAAAAATTTACTAAAGATATTCAACATTTACTTTATACGTATACATACAAAAAGAAAAAAAAAATATGTATTGTAGTGAGATTTTCGAGAGCAAACTTTTTTAACTTCACCAGATACACAATAGTCGTAGTTTGAAATACTAATACTCATCAAAGAAATAACATAGAATATTATATATCTACGTCTTCCTTCTTCTTTTTTATTTTCCCATCAAAAGATAAGTAAATAAAAAGATGTCTTATCTCAATATGCGAGAGTCATTCGTTGATCGAGAAAATGTAAGTCGAAATTTGAGAACAATGTATATGTTAATCATACCAGATGAGATCATTTTACCAAAGCAGAGATTAGCAAAGGTCAAAACTTTATAGCATTTATATAGGAAAGTTTTGTTCATTACAAAACTTAATCCAACACCTTACTCCACGAGCTGACGATAACCACACATCACTATTGATTACTATCTTTCCCACATGATCATAAATTTTTACTTTGGTTTGTGTATGTAACCTTTTTTAGGCCAAGCATGAAGCATGTGGCTAGTTTGTGACAGGGTGACCAATTACATCCAATAAGAGCAAAAAGAATTTTAAAAAACATATTAAAAAATAAAAGTGGTTTCTTTTAGATTTGATTGGCATAGTTTAACTTAAAAATATATATATATATATATATATATATACACTAAAAAGAAGGAATTTAAACTTATAATCGTTAACATTACGTTATATTTGTATGGTTATAAAACTTTAAATCCTAAAAAGCTATAATATTTGTGTTACTATAAATTGCGAAATTATTCAATTAGTTGACTAATTGCGCAAACATGATTATAGTCAAAAAGAATTTAACACCTACTATATTATATGTTTAAAAAATAACGTTGTATATTCAATTCATAATAATTTACCAATCAACAAACCCCTTTCCGTCCCTCTAGCTCAAAGGAATCAATTGAGTGTGACTACACGCTCAACTTAGCAAGATCAAAGAAAAAATGAAAAGTCGTACTACAATAACAACAACATACTCAGTGAAATCCCACGAATGAGGTCTGGAAAGGGTAAAATGTACGCAAACCTTACCACTATCTCATAGAAATAGAGACTTTCTGAAAATTCCTCGTCTCAAAAATCAAGTCCCATAAGCAGAAAAAGACATACTACAAAAACTGTAAATAAACATTCCCTCCCCGCTTTGACTTTAATCGACTTGCACAGAAAATAGATGGAATAAAATAGAAAATTCATTAATGTTAAAGCACATACAGTAACAGTAGCAAATGTTAACAGAAAGTGTTTAAAAAAAAAAACTAAATACAAACAGAACACAAAGATCAAATTTTACAAGAAATTAAACAGCCCCTTGATTCCTTTGCTATGGTTTTTTTTGAAAAAAGATACATTTCATTTGTATGATGATGGGAGCTTTCTGGTTAATTTACTACTACCAAACATGTACAAAAGAAAAAAGAACTTTCCTTATACTAGTCGGCCGGTAAGAGAGGAGGGAGAGATACTCGAAGGGTGGAACGTAAAAAAGACAATACCACGACCAAGGATTAAAATACACAGCAACTCTCGTCGAGAAGGAGATGCAGCTTGTCATGGTGGAACCCGTTGAGAGAATGTAAAGACGGATCTCTTGATGTATGTAGATCATCATCAACCGTTATACTTCACTAAACATGTACTTTCATGTCATGTCATCGCGCGTTGTGAAATGATGCAGTCCCATTTGCCTTCTTATATGATCTGGTATCAACCTGTTAATGAGGTCTGGAGAGGCACCAGACAACTGAAATCATAAAATATAGTTGGATCAGCATAGAGGTTGCTTTAGTAACAATTTAGTAAAGTTGGCGATTGAACAAGGTATAATTTAGTAAGGTTATCTCTACAATTGCTTCGAGTATCTTCTCTTTTCCGAGGGTCTATTGGAAACCACCTCTCTACTCTAGAAAGCTAAGGGTAAGGTCTATGTACAACATACCCTCCCTCGACCTAGCTTGTGGGACTACGCTGGGTATGTTGTAGTTTGTCTCTAGAATTGCCTTAGGGTGATGTTTGCAAGTTCTTGCAGATAATTATTAAGGTCGAAAGTAAACGGAAAGCTTTGGGACACTTTTCATGAATCATGGGAGATTTCACATAGCTTGAGAGCAAGGCGGCTACCATCCATCGTAACCACAGCATAGTACTTAACTAGGTGATTTAGTTTACAACAACAACAACAACATTACCCCAGTGCCTCAAAGGCTCCCGCCCATTGCGGGGTAGGGGGGGTCGGATGTACGCAGCCTGACCCCTATGTTTAAAAACATAGAGCGACTATTTCCGAATGACCCATGATGAGCGTCGAAAGTTGCATTGACTAACTGCTACTTCACAATTGAAAGAAGCGCAGACAGTTTAAAGAGCCATTTTGCTTTATTCCATCATACCCCAAAGCCAAAACATAGCGAATCTTTGGCTCCATCCGAGATTGATGGAAAAACTAGGTGATTTAGTTTATTAAATTAAAATACGCCATGCAATATCACTTTTGGAAATGCATCATACTGAGATCAAATGATATTTTCCGCTCCCAAATGAGTGTCCTTTATCCCCCCCCCCCCCAAAGCAGGATCCATCGAATGAATCACTCTAATATGTTTCACAAATCTACAATGACCATGAATGAAATACATACCTCCTGCTTAAAATTGAAAAGAGGCGGCAATGACCGGCCATGGGGAAGGCGTGCATTGGGTTCTCGAAGCTCATCAAAGAAAGGATGTGCACATGCTTCAAGCTGCAGATCAAAAAGTAGAGTAGAAACACTAACTAGTTAGATTTAGGTTCTCGGCGTACAATAAAAGTCGTTTAGAAACATGGTATCGTTTGTTGGTATACAAAAGACCTGCATAACTATCCCAAATGGGAAGTAGGCAAAACATGCCAGACACAATCAAGATAACTTGCATAATGAATAAAAATCACATTAGATAAAAGATGACTAGATCAAACTTACTGCATTGCAACGAAGACTAGGTGAGTACTGCAATAGACGTGAAGCAAGGTCAATAGCTTCAGGTGGCATCCGCTTGTGGAATACCTGTGACACGGCAAGGGAAATAGAGTGAGTTAGCAGCAGAGACATTGCGTGCACAAGCTCAGAAACAGCAATAGAATTTATTAAGGTAAGAATCACTAAAAACCAAACTCATTCAATATAAGTTCCCTTTTCAACAAATTACTTTTTAATGATTTCTAGCTTGAAAACTCTTTAATTCAACTTTCAACATAGCATGTTTAAGACACAAGATTAAATAACGTTTCGGTACATTCTTCATATGTTTATTTAAGACCACAAGATTCAAATATCTTTACTTTCTTAAACTATGTGCCAAGTCAAAAACCAAAAACAAATTGAAATGGAGGGAGTACTTCTTTAACGTTTTTACCAAATGGAATGTAGGAACAAGTTACACATAGAACTACAAATTCTTCCACTAGATAAAGCTGAAATCAAGCAAGTATACCTTATGCCAAGGGTGTGCTTTGATTTGTGGAAACCGAAAATCAGTGTAATTTGGATTCATACAGCGAATTTCCTCCCTCGTTGGTGTTCCAAGTACCTGGAATATGAAGCAAATGAACAACAGTACAGAAACAATTACATCAGATTTAGAATTACTCAAGCTGTACCTTGATTATCTCAACAAGCTGATCGACAGCATTTTCTCCTGGAAATAATGGCTGCAAATAATATTGCAAAATTAGTCGAAAATATTGCTAATGCGGGATTATGGGGTACAAAAAACTTCACAAACTACTTTTGCAAGGAAAAAACTAGATCTTTATCTACCTGGCCTAGAAGCAGCTCTGCAAGGACACAACCAGCTGACCATATATCAATAGAGGTCGTATACTCCGTTGCACCGAATATGAGCTCAGGAGCCCGATAAAAGCGTGAGCAGATGTATGAGATGTTTGCTTCACCTTTAACCTGATGAATGTTATACTCAGTATGCCACAAGTACACAAATCATAATCTGAAAATGCAGCAAGTTTTAGACGTCTCGTCTAAGGTTCATCACTATTAGTGATCATTGTTTGTTTAGAACAAAATTGAATAGCAGCTTGATTCAACTGCAAATTTCAATTAACTCATTCTTAAACTGAGTAAATGGAAGATGCAGTGGCAGAAAACGGCAATAAATAAACCAAGACATGGATTTCAAAGACAAAGTCTGGTAAACAGGATCTCCGCTCAAAAGAGTTAGCCTGTCAGGTGATAGTTCAAACAAGAAGTTGGCGAACTCCATATGGTATGGTGTATACTGCTCAATATATTTGTAAAGTGAAAAAATTCAAATAAATCAGTTTCTACTTAACAAAAATGTGGAGCAAGAATCTTCATGCAAGGGGAAGTGTCCAGGTTCAAATAATTCGTTGACATATGTTAGAAAGAAGAGATAATGGTCAAAAACATACCGAATGATTACTTTATCGTGAGTTTCACACCCTGACTATCAGTTGTTCCCTTTTCCTATCTGAACTATCACAAGTTCTTCCACTTTCCTACCTGAATATCACCATCTATCCATCAAATCACATCTAGTTGAGTAGATGGAGATAGTTTAGGTAGAAAAAGGAAATAACTGATAGTTGGCGTGTGAAACTCATAAAAAACTGATAGCTCAGACGCGTTTTTGACTATTAACTCTGCAAATAATACAAACTATATGAAAGTTACAGATGCTAAACATAAACAAATGTCAACAGTCCTCTGTATGATGCAAGGATAAATACGGAAAAAGGGAAAAGCCCCAGATATGCACTCTTATGATAAAGACATACCAGCACTTTTGCACTTCCAAAATCACAAATTTTCACTTGGTGGGTAACGGGGTCCACCTGTGGAAGCCAAACAATGATATCAAAATATGAAGTGACATAATATACTAGTTGAAATAGCAACTCGGAAGACACATTACCAAAATATTCTGAGGTTTCAAATCTCTATGGCAAACGCCAGCAACATTGTGCATGTATGCCAACCCCCTAAATACCTGAACAAGATTGTTTAATATAGCTCAAGTTTAGGAAGAGAAGTGCTGCCTCAAAAAGGTGTGTCACTTACTTGATACGTGTAAAGCTTAACATAGATGAGTGGCATTCTTTGGTTCATATTGCTATAATGCTTCAACATGCGATACATGGTTTCAGGAACATATTCCATGACCAAATTGAGGAAAAGCTCATTTTTACTAGTAGTTGAATAGAAGCAATGCTTTAAAGAGACAACATTTGGGTTATCCATAGTGCGCATCAACTGCAATTCACGATTCTTGTACCTACGGTCTTGTAAAACCTTCTTTATTGCAACAGTCTCCCCATTTTCCAGGCATTTTGCCTACACGAGACAAGTAACAGTTGACCACAAGCTAATAAATGATGCAGCAATTAGCGAAACAAATAAGATTTGTGCTCACTTGCCTGAAAAACAACTCCAAATGATCCAGTCCCCACAACACGTTCTGCCATGTAACTGACTGTCTGCACCAAATAATTTGGGAAGCCAAATACACTTTCAATTGTAAATAACAAATAAATTACTCTTTAGTTCAGTACTCAATAGGAGCCAAACTCAATAACAAAAGTTCATGAATCCACAAAGATAGCATTCTTACCTGCTTTGGCTCGCCATTTTTCCCACCAATAGTAGTGGAAATTATATGACCAGTGACTGCACCATTCACATCCATAACAGGAGCAGACATCTCCTACAAACCACACCAAACATAGATCTCAGACAAGCAATTTCTAAAACCTGAAACAGCCTTATCATACTAAAAACATGTAACACTACTACAGGCCAAAAGAATCATTGGAGAAGCATAAGCCACGCAAACTTTACAATCCCGAATTTGGAGCATGACATATGAAAAAATATGAAAGCTTCTAGTATTAGAATCATTTGCGTAACTAGATATACTCCGATATTCCACATTGAAGTATATGAACAAGAAATGAAAGCTTGGAGAAGTTGTGGACCAGGTCACATACTTAATAGGTAAATATTCTTGAAAGTAGCAGGTATCCCCAAAAGGCTTAACAAAGATCAGGTTAACTATCATTAGCTACATTTTTAAAGACTACTTGATCAACAAACAGAAAATCTTGAAGGACAAAAAGATCAATCTTTGAAAGTGAAACTAATTTTGACAGCAAAAAATTTCTATTTTGAGACCCAGAGAAGGGGAAACAAACTCATACTAATTTAATTCAATACAGAGAAATTCTTAAAAACAATTAAAAAGAAAAAAAACTCAGATATTTTTCTCAACTAGAAGCTAAACACTAGACCTATATTTGCAATCAAGAATCACAAAAGTACAATTGAAAAGAAAAGAAGCAAAGTAGATTTGTTCAGTGCTTTAGCTATTTTAACTCAGATTAGTAATGAAAAATGATCTAACAAGGCAACATACTTTGAATCCAAGAAACAACAATCTAATATCCGCACCAAAATTTTTGACGCTATAGCAGAAAGAAAACAACTTAACAAGTAAAATGAAACTTTTGTCAATAAAAAAAGTAAAAACAGAAAACTAAATTGTATTTGAACTAAGATTAGTAGTGAAATTTGATTTAAAGGGGCCATATACTTTGAAATCCAAGAAACAGCAACCCAAATATTCCCACAAAATTTTTCCAAAAAATGGAACTTGCAAAAGAAAACAACTTAACTTGTAAATGAACTTTAAGAACATAGGTATTTAAATTAGATTTTTAGTGAAATTTGATCTAAAGGGACAAACATACTTTGAATCCAAGAAACAATAACCCAAATATTCCCATTAAAATTTTTCCAAAAATGGAACTAGCAGAAAGAAAACAACTCAACAAGTAAAGTTACGAACTTTATACATAAAACAAAATTGTATTCAAATACAGATTAGTAGTGAAGTTTGACCTAAATGGGCAACAACAGAATGATTCTCCTAAACTTTCCAAGAAATGACACTAGCCAAAGGAAAACAACACACAACAAGTAAAGTTACAATCTTTTTGCACATAAAAGAATACCCAGAAAGCAAAATGGTATTTAAACTCAGATTAGTACTGAAATTTGATCTAAAGGGGCAACAACACAAATATTCCAAGGATGAAACTAGCAGAAAGAAAACAACATAAGTAAAGTTATAAACTTTTTGTACTATAAAACAAAATACCCACAAAGCAAAATGGTATTTAAACATAAATTAGTACAGAAATTTGATCTAAAGAGGCAACAGCACAAATATTCCCCTAAAATTTTCCAAACTAGCAAAAGGAAAACAACATATAACAAGTAAAGTTACAATCTTTTTGCACATAAGAAAAATACCCAGAAAGCAAAATGACATTTAAACTCGATTAGCACTAATTGATCTAAAGGGGCAACAACACAAATATTCCAAAGAAAACAACATCACAAGTAAAGTCATAAACTTTTTGCACATAAAAAAAATACCCAGAAAGCAAAATGGTATTTAAGCTCATATTAATACTGAAATTTGATCTAAAGAGGCAACAACTATTCCCCTAAAACTTTCCATGAAAGGACATAACAAGTAAAATTACAATCTTTTTGCACATAAAAAGATACTCAGAAAGCAAAATAGTATTTAAACTCAGATTACTACTGAAATTTGATCTAAAGGGGCAACAACACAATGAAACTAGCAGAAAGAAAACAAATGAACAAGTAAAGTTCTAAACTTTTTATACATAAAAAAAAAAATACCCAAAGAAAGCAAAATGGTTACCTTATCATCAGCCATAATTTCCCAGCTCCAAATCAAAGGAAAAAAAAATCAAGAAAAGGGAAAGAAGGAAGAACAAGAAGAAAGAATTATTTTTTCTTCAGTCCACTCTTCAACTTTATGATTCAAAGCTCATAATTGTAGGTTGGATTAAGAGAGAGAGAGAGAGGACCCAATAGCTAAAACAGCATCCCATGTGAATACAGCTCTTTCCTCTAGTGGTTTTTTTTCTTCTTCTCTGTCTTCTCTTTCTTTCTGTCTTTTTAGATGTTCATTTAGGCCCCTAGAGTTTTAGATAGTTACCAATTTTTCTATCTACTTAATGGTAATATAATTGTTTTCCCCAAAAAAGGAATAGTTGCACTCTAATCCCTATATTGTTGATAAACTTCTATTTTAGTCTTTATATTATTTGGTTAAGCGCGTTTAACTTGACTTACCTAATGGGTTGTTTGGTAGCTAGTTATAGTTATATAACTATTAATAATAATGTAGGAATTAGTTGAGAGTTAATTTTCGTATTATTTTATGCAGGAATAAGTTATTGATGTATTAGTTATTTCACTTTTTATATTTCATAAAATAATACATAATTTCCTCATAACTTATATATGTATTAGTTATGCAAGTTTTTAAATTATCAATCAAATGTCATATTAATTTTATATATGAATAATTTATTTCCTGTCTTACTAACTAAGATTAACACGGGAATAACTTGTCCTAAGCGATATTTTTGATAGCTAGTAAAGAGATAATTTATCCATGTATTAATTTTCACATAGTTATACAATGCTTGGTATTTAATTATCGTGCATAATATTAGTATATATGATGTTTATTTGGAACTTAGAAACCAGGGAAACTAATACACGTATAAATTATCTTTAGCCCAATTAGATGGAAAATATTATGCTCCATATTTATAGTTTGGGTAATTACATTTCATAACTATAGTTATGACAATGTTTGTATAATTCGCGCAACATTTATATACGTTTTTATAATTTGTTATACAATTTGCAATTGTTGTATAACGTTTGTATATTTCGCTATACAATTCTTGCACACCATTTGTATAATTCACTATAGAGTTCAAAGTGTTTGTACATTTTGCTATAACATTTGATTCGCACACAACTTTTATATAATCGTGCAGAACATTTGTATAACATGAATTATATAAAACTCAAATTGTAATTACAGCTAGATGTTTACCGCAAGATGAATCAATTTAAATTATAACTATATTAGCTAATTAACTGGTATATATTTACTTATCCGTATAATTTTCCAAAAAAAAATTAGGGGCATACAATAGGCAATTAAGAAATGATGCATAAATTAGAGGTTAAGAATATGGTAAAGAATAATAATGAGATGTTACTACATTAGGAAAGCAAATTTAGCAGAGGTCCTTTTTTCCAGTCCAATTGTCCCAATGCAAAGAGATATTATCAACTCCCACCTTTCCCTCATTTGAAATCAATTCTTATTCCGCATTCTCTTTCAACGGCGTTAAATATTTATATAAGTCATGAATTATTTTGATCGGACCCTAGGACCAAGCGGGAATCTTTGAAGAAGTGCCTCTATGACGTCTAAGCGCCACAATAATTATTTTAACTAGTCCTTTTATATGCCTACGAACAAAATTTTATCAATTTCAATACAACTTATTCTTTTTGAAGTTGACGTAACAAAACTTCTAGTGATCTTGACCACTAAAGTATGCCACCTTTTTTCTTCACAAGTAGTTTGGACATCCAAGAGTTTTAGAAGGTTGTAGAAGCCAATAAAAGGATAGCTTGACGCATTAAGCTCCCATTATATGCAGGTTCGAAGAAGAATTAATTGCATGCTATTTTATCTTGCCTTCCTGCAATAGATTGTTTCCATCACTCGGTCATTGATCACATATCAGCAATTTAGCCACCAAATAGCAAGAATTGTTCATGTTCATTAATTGGGCAGAGATGTGTTCACAAGTCACAACATAGCTATAGAGTTGCATGAATTAATAATTAAAAAGAATCATGTTGATTTTTGGTCTTCTCTACTTTGTCAAGTCTTTGGATCCCACATAACTTGGAAAATTTCTCTGAAAGTAGTAGCTTTTTACACTTGGAGAATTCCAACGTGAGAAATTAAGACAAGTTATCTAACCGAATTTTAACTTTACGAGTTCTAAATTTTAAAATGATAATTACAAGTGATAATAATTGAATTTTAAAATTAATATTTATACATATCTGCTAAATTATTAAATATAAATATATTGTCTAAGCAAACATTATAGAATTTAGTTGAATTTATTTCTGAACTTCTAACTCCGTCTCTAAGTCAAAAAAAGAGGAGACATCACTATTTATATATTATTTTAACATTCTCTTTGTATCTAGCTTTTGGCTTGTAATTCTTTTTGTGTGTGTAATTCACATTATAGTGCGTTTGTTATGGATTTTAAAACTATACTTTAAAAAATTAATTTTCTTTAAAAAATTATTTTCTTTTATTAACTTAAATTATTATAAATGTATTATTTGTACGAGCTGATTATTTAGTTCCATAAAATTTAAACTTTGAATTCGTGTCAACTATAATTCCATTGCAAATATATGTCAAAGTAAGTCTGATATAATGCTAGAACATCCAATTCTCTTTCGAAAATTTCCTCATATATCCACCACCCTCTTTGTTCTTTCATTTCTTACTTTTTAATATAGGAAAATTAATTTGTAAGTAAATCATAAAATCTAATTTAATAAAAATTTGAATTCATAATACGGGTTACACGGACAAGTGTACCCAAAAAATAGTATACTTAGTGGTACTTACACAGCAGTTATTGCTTTATCATTTCATTTTATATTGGCTAAAAAAGACGAGTTCAATACATTAAAACTCTCGACGTGTGCAGAATCCGAGAAAGAATCTAATTATAAGGGTCTATTCTACACAATATTACTTCGCATTTCTATCAAAGATTGTTTCGAACTTAAATTGATAATCTAATCTATGAATCAAGTATTAATGATGGTTGTTAAAAACTAAACAGCAATTATTCCTTTACTAATAGATAAACACTACTTTTTGCTGCAGAATTCTTGAAATATGAAAGACCCTTTACAGCAAAATTTAGCACTAAGAAAATAAAGCAAGACTTTGATTGACTTTTCAAGTCTTTATATATATATATATATATATTTAAGTGAAACCTCAAAGACAAATGTTGATTTGGTTATATTGGTATTGATATGACATGAGATCTTATTGCTATTTAAAGTCTCTAAACCACAAGTTACTAGCCATACCATTTTCCTACTAATATTTGCACTAATGGACAAAACCTTCACTTTTTTCCTCTTAACGTTACTCTTGTTGCTTCACTATGTTAAGGCCCAAACAAACATTACCATCGATAAATTAGCTCTTCTCTCTTTGAAATCACAAATCATTTCAGACCCCTTTCACTTTTTCAATAAAAGTTGGTCCCCTGCTACTTCTGTTTGTCGTTGGGTAGGAGTCACTTGCGGTTCTCGTCATCACAGAGTGAAGTCCTTGAATCTTTCCAAGATGGCCCTTACAGGCAGGATCCCCCGTGATATTGGATATCTCACATTTCTTAGCTCTCTCGACTTGGGAGGCAACAATTTCCATGGAAATTTGCCTCAAGAAATGGCACACTTGCATCGGCTTAAATTTATTAACTTAAGTTTCAACAGCTTCAGAGGGCAAATTCCTTCTTGGTTTGGGTTCTTACACCAACTTCAAGTTCTAGACCTTGGGTATAACAGTTTCACAGGTTCCATTCCTCTGTCACTCTCGAATGCCTCAAGATTGGAGACTTTAGAAATGTCTGCCAATCTACTTCAAGGAAACATCCCGGAAGAGATTGGCAATCTCCAAAACCTGAAAGTGTTGTCCATACAACACAATCAACTTACTGATTCTATACCATTCACAATTTTCAATATGTCTAGACTCGAAGTTGTTGCATTTGCAAACAATAGCTTATCAGGAAATCTTCCGAATGGTTTATGCAATGGTCTCCCATTACTCAAAGAGCTTTATCTAACA
>JAPFFP010000070.1:801757-832636 GCA_026153255.1 Solanum medicagineum
TTTAAACTGTCTGCGCTTCTTTCAATTGTGAAGTAGCAGTCAGTCAATGTAACTTTCGATGCTCATCATGGGTCATCGGGAGACAGTCGCCCTATGTTTTTTAACATAGGGGTCAGGCTGCATACATCCAACCCCCCTTACCCCGCAATGGGCGGGAGCCTTTGAGGTATCGGGGTAATGTTGTTGTTGTTGTTGTTGCACCATCTTGTATATGAATGGGCTATTCCTATTCATGCATAATATTAGTACGGACTATGTTTTGGCATTTAAGTCTAAATATGAATTATTATGATGATGTTTGGCCTTTAGGCCTAAGAACGTATTGATATGTTTTGGTAAGACTTTCCTCTTTTGAAAGCATGTATATGTATATTATAAGTATTCTTGTGGGATGAAGACTTTGCACCAATAGATTGAGGGGATGCTCTCTTTCTTTGAACTATGTGCCTAGCATAGGTTCCTTTCCGAAATGGGGATGCCCGTAAGGAGAAGAAATGATATGATATGATATGTTATATGTGAAAATCCTATCCGAAATGGGTATGCCCGTAAGGTGAAGTATGGTTTACCTTTGGCAAGTAGACCACCTCTTTACCGATAAGGGGATTTCATCGGGATTCCAAGTAATAGCCAGCTTGGTCTTACTCATGTCGGTTGAAGTCACATCCTCACTATATATGAGCATCATTTACATTTCATGCATCATGAATTTCATAGAATCTTGTTATATTACATTCCTTGATATTCAATTCTTTCTATATTATGTGCACTTGCCATCTAACATTGTATGCATGTGGTAAGTTACATGCATTGCACCCCGCATACTTAGTACAGTCAAACGTACTAACGCATACTTTTGCCTACATGATCTTACCATATAGGGACTGGAGATTACTTTTATCCACCATTTGGTGGCTAGATTGAATTTTGAGACTTTAGTTGTGGTGAGTCCTATCTTCCAAGGACAAGCCACCATTCCTCTACCTTAAGTTACTTTTGCTTATGTTATCTATATTTTGAGGGTGATCCCGGAACTGGTCTTGGCCCCCGTCCTATCTTATGAGTAGAGGCATTGTTGGATATCTTGTAGACTCTCGTTGGATCTATGTGTTATGTGTTGTATTTAAACCTTATGATTATGTTTATTCTTTGGATATGACTATTATGGAATTAATTATGGGAATTATGATATATATATATATATATATGTTTGATATGGAAATGTAAAAGATCCTAAGTCCCGAATTGCCCCCATAACGTGAGTCGTACTTACCCGTCCCTTAGTCATTATGTGCTATATGCTATGTGAATCCATGCTAATCCCTTTCCCTAAGATATCCCCATAGCATGAGTCCTACTTTCCCATCCCTTAAAACTATGTGTTTAATTTAAATGCTCTTCCGAACCGATGATGTGAATTTTGGTACCTTGAGGCTTGTTTGTGGACTCTCGAGTTCTCATTCACCGTGTCACTCCTAAACCCTGGTCCGGGCCGTGACATTTTTTATTCGAAGTACAGGTCTATTCTAATTAAATGCAAAATGACTCCAAGTATTTTTTTTTTTTACTGAAAGAGTGAAAATTTTATTTAAACGGAAAATTATTGTTATCTTTTGGCTCAAAATGAATCTCTCAGAGTATCAAAAATGGATGGTAAATAGACCTCTTCCTGGCCAAGTGGCATATACAAATGAATTTATAAAGAGCATGGAAAAGTTCATTAATTTGCTTATAGTCAACCAAAATACTTATCCATAAGGTGTCCTACTAAAATTTATAAAACATGAAGTACTTGACACCCGATGAAATCAATGTACATGTTTTCAAAAAAAGGATTCACATTAAGATATTGGCATTGGACGTCACATAGAGAGCAAGATCATTCAATTAATTTGAATTAACATGTCCATTCAGGTGGTTCAAGTAGTCATCAAGGTGTAACTTTGACATACCTTCAAACAGTCACAGTAACATTCTACAGAAAGACTCTGAACACGACAATAGATATCAAGGTATAGTTTATGATGTTGCGGGTATAGAATTTAATCATCATATTGATCCTATTGTAGAAGAGTCTCCAAACATAGGTGCTAAGAGATTTTTTGAAATGTTGAATTTAGCTCAAGAGCCATTATTGACCGGATGTAAATATTCAAAATTGTCAACAACTGTTAGAATAATCAGTATTAAATCTAAATATAACATGTCTCATGGTTGTTTTAATGCAATGGCACAATTAATGAAGGATACAAGTTATTGTCATGACCCAAAATGGGTCATGAGTGACACCCATACTTACCCTCCTAATGGGCGAATCAATAATATAAATGCGAACATATATTAGAGTTCAACTAAAATACAATGATAATACGAAAGCTCAAATTTATAAAATAAATATAACAAAATCACTAAGTCTATTACACAGCGTTTCTCCAAAACCAAAAGTCATCACATCAAAGACATCGAATCTCGAATACCAAGTCTATGAGTAGCAACACCAAAATAGAGAAATAAAATAGTTTATGTCCGAAAACTAAGAACATCATGACATAACTAATAGAATCCAACACAAGCTAGAAGGTTAGCTCACCCTGAAATTTGATATACCGACGACTGGCTAGAGCTGAGGGCAAGTCAAAGTCGACGGAACACTCGTTGCACTCCGCAAAAAAAAAAAGAGAAAAAGACAAATAGGAGTCAGTGCAAGACACATGTACTGATTAGGTATCATCAGTCGACTCCAAATAAAAACTAATATACATAAAGTAATATTAGAAAATCAACTATAGCACTTAATAATAGAAAGTAACAAACAACATGCATACGTGACAACACAATAAAATATGTGTATAATCTTTTAACAATACCAAGAACACACACGAGGACTCAAACCTCCACACCATGCTTCTTTGGGGAGATAGGTTCTTTGAGATTAAATATATTAAATCATTTTAGAATATATTTTTTAGTTATTAGCATGCCAGAACATGACACTCTATTCAATATATATCGTGTCGGAACGTGACACTCGATCTAAATATACCGTATCGAAACATGACATATGATCCAAATATAACATGTCGAAACGTGACACCTGCTCTAGTTATAATGTGTCAGAACGTGACACTCGATCAAAATATATATCGTGTAGGAACATGACACCCGATCCAAATATACCGTGTCGGAATGCGACACCCGATCCAAATTATATTTAATTCATCATTCTTTATCATTTACTTCCCACTTCATTAACAATATTTCATCAAGCCTTCTTTATTCAAGACATAACTTCGATAAGGCCAGTTCAAGATTATGGATTTCATGGTTGAAAAACATTTCAATCATCCAAACCACAACAATAAATGCATAGAAAATTTAACGATAATACTCAATGAATATCAGTCACCGTTAAGAGTCTTTCTAAAACATAGAATAAACCATAACCTACCTCAACTGAAAAATCGAAATCAGGTTAGCTAATCCACCAATGCTTCTCCTTTCTCAATACTTCAAAATGTTTCAAATCTATCAAATATATAATATCCATAATTAAACAAGTTCATAGACACCCATATTAGTATATGTCTAGCCTAAACCCAAAAACTCACATATTCTATAATCAAAAATCCTAAATCTCAAGCCTAGGATTAAGTCTTAATTCCTCCAAACATCATAAATTTAATAACCTTTATATAATAAAATACACCTAATATTTTTTTGTATCTATAATAAAATATCAAAACTTAAATTATAAAATAGTATTCAAAAGAACAAAAGTTAAACCTAAGAGTAATTATGCAATAAAGTCACGTCTAGTTACTGTATTGCAATCATGTTTTGTACCAAGAGTAATGAAAGTAGTACATTATATTGGGTTCATCTATAATAAATATTTGGCATATTGTATTAACATGTGTATCTCTTATTTTATTCCTACTCATTAATAAGTGAAACATACCAAGAGTATTTCAGTAAATATCACTTGCTTTTTCTACTTGGCCCATTACATGTGGTTTTATATACAATTTCTACGTCTATGCATGTATGACATGACTTCACTTATTGTGAACACAATAGACAGAAAATAAATCTAAAACATAATTAACAGTATGCTTAAAATTCTTCTTTTTTCCACACTACTCACTGCGTCATTAAGATCTTAAAAGCATGTTGCTTCAATTTCTTCTTCTCTGTATTTTATTTTCCTTCTTTTCGTTTCATTCTTTTTGTTAAGGATTCAAGTTGAAATCATGAAATTTGTTGGATTGCAATTACATCTGAATTCTTCTTCTGCTTCTTTTCAATAAAGATTCAAGCTCATGGAATTTGTTGGCTTCTGCAATTAGGTCTGAATTCTTTGTTTGTCTTGAAGCACCTCTATCATTCCAAGCCCAACTTCCTGCCTCATTGAACCTAACATCCTTGCTTACAATAACTTTGCCACTCTTCGGATTATACAATTTATATGCTTTGGATTGAGGACTGTAGCCCACGAAAATGTATTTTTCTGATTTTATATAAGATGGAGCAGTATCCAAAGCGTATGCTAAATAGCCAAAAACATTTAAATGGCTTACCCGTGGCTTCCTTCCCTTACAAGATTCATATATAGTTCGACTCATGATTGCCTTTGTTGGTGAGATATTGAGAAAATGCATAGTCGTCGCCACTGCTTCTGTCCAAAACTTCATTGTAAGTTCTGTTTCTTTCATCATGGTTTGAGCCATTTCAACTATTGTTCGATTCTTTTGCTCGGCTACTCCATTTTGCTCTGGTGTGCGTGGTGTTGTCAGCTCCCTGTGAATACCATTTTCTTCATCAAAAACTCTAATTCTTTAGAAGTAAACTCACTACCTCTATCTGAGTGGAGAGCCTTTAAAGTACATCCACTTTGCTTCTCCACTAATGCCTTAAATTTCCTGAAGTTCTCAAAAGTTTTAGATTTGAACTTCAAGAAATAAACTCAACTCATTCGACTATAATCATCAGTAAACAACAAAAAATATCGACTTCCACCAAAGGATTCAATACTCATCGGACCACAAACATCAGCGTGCACCAATTCAAGACTACTTGAAGGCCTCAAAGCTTTGTTTACAAGAAATGAGATTCTACTTTGCTTCTCGTAGACATACCCTTCACAGAAATCAAGGCCAACAATTTTAGGTAGCCCAACAAACATATTCTTCTAACCCAAAAATTTTAGCCCTTTAACATTCAAATGCCCATATCTTAGATGCCATAAACTAGTATCACTAGATTTCACAACTAAAGCAGAATCTTGCACATTAAAAACTTCTAAAGGGAACATATCATTTTGTGTCATGGAAATGGTTACAATGTTTTGTCCAGATTTTTTTTATCATAAATAGTGTAACCATAGTCATCAAACAAAATGGAGTAACCACCAGTTATCAATTGCCCAATACTTAACAAATTATGAGCCAAATTAGGAACATATTGTACATTATGCAAGAGTTTTATGTACCCTGGGTGGTTTTGATGGCAACTGTACCTTTCCCTTCAACCTTCATTGACTCATTGTCTCCAAGTTGGACCTTACTATTATGTGATTCGTCAAGTTCTTTAAACAGTGACCTTGTTCTGGATGTATGGTTTGAGCACCCACTGTCCATAAACCACACTCCACTAGGGCTATCATCGGTAAAAGATTGAGTCATGAATAGCTTACTTCCTTCTTCAACTTCTTCTGTGAAATTTGCTTTTTTTTTTTATCATCCCTCTACTTGGTCTAGCAATCAACTTCTATGTGGTCCAACTTCTTGCAATGTCTGAACATGATGTTGTTTCTATTTTTTGATGTTGGGCACCACATTGGCCTCTTCCTCTGCCATTTCCATGACCTCAACCTCAGTAACCACCTCGTCCTCTGCCTCGACCACTTGAATATTCTGATTTTCCTTTGAAAGAAGACTCTCCTTTTGCCTAAAAGCTTTCTCCTCTAGCTTTTCAGGGGACCTACTAATCTGAACTTCATGTGCTAATAAGGAACTCATTAATTCATCAAAAGTATAACTAGAAAGGTCCTTAGATTCTTCTATTGCAGCAACAACATGATCAAAGCTTTTTATTAAACTTTTCAATTCTTTACTCACAACTGTTTCATTATTAATACTTTCGCCATATGCTTTCATGTGATTAACAACTCCAGACACCCTAGACATATATTCTTGCACAGAATCTTTCTCTTTCATGGTCAAATTTTCAAACACATGATGAAGTATTTGTAATTTCACAGTAATTACCTTCTTATCGCCCAAATACTCTTGCTTCAGAGTTTCCCATAGGTTGTTGCTATTGCAATTCTGGGAAAATTTCATCATCCAATGCCGATTGGATGAGAAATAATGCCTTTGCATCTGTCTTACGAGTCTCCCATAGTTAATTGAGGTTGAGCCGGTGCCGAATTTGGGTCAACATACCCTGTCTCCACCAAATCTCATAACTCTTGAGACTTGAACATTGTCTTCATTTTAAGACTCCAAAGATGATAATTTTCTCCTTCAAATATTGGAATCAAGGGTTGAGATGAAGGATTGGAACCATTGTTTGTCATTGATTCTTCTCAATTTATTGTCCAATTAATTTGACCTCACCTGCTGAGAGAATTGGATGTCTCTCCCTCTCACTCTGATACAAAAATATTGTTGGGACTTTAAAGACCCGTCGAAAGTAGAGAGAATTGATATTCTGACGACTATGAATTGCAATGAAAAAGCTACAGCAGTGGCCTATTAAATAGGCTTACAACCAACTGATAGAAGGTAAAAATAAGGAACTAATAGTAGTGGATAAACATGCGCACTACTTCTAACTATATCAACTAGGAAATAACAAATAAATTTAATGTTGATTTAACAAAACCAACACTACTTTTACTAGCTAAAAATTTTTGAACTTATCGATTACTTTTGAAGTACTAGTCAATATTCTTGTGCTTCTTTTGGTACAAGTTAATTTCAGTTTATTGATAAGCAAATTGAAAAATTTATTCCTTTTTCATTTTGGATGACATTTGTTAAAGGGTTAAATTAGAGTTTTGAAGCTATGTATCATGCTCTTTTGGGGTTTAATTGTTATATTTCTTGATATTAGCTGAACTATGAAATAATAGCTTCGTCTTTGGAAAAGATGAAAAGATCGAAAGATTAATTGTTTTTTAAAAAAGGTGGAATTTGGTGTTTGAGTTTGAGTAGTAGTGATTTATCTTTGATTTCGACTGCGTTCAGTGGAAATAACAGAGGGTTAATCCTCGACAGTTCCATCACAATATCGTCTGTTACATTGATTTCTATGGGAAATTGTTCTCCGTGAAGGATTCATTGGAGAGGTATCAAAATCAACATTAGGAAATCGATAAGTTTTCATGGTAGAATATGAGAATTAAACGATTTCAAAATCTGCTCTTTCCTTTTCATTTCCCTATGATTTATTTAGTGTTTATGGTGATTTTTGTATTTCCCCTTTTTCTTTTAACTAGTTTTTGGGTACGCGCTTTGTGTGTGTAATCCGTACTAATAAGTATATTATAATTTACCTACCATTTATCTAATACTACATGTGTCATCTTTGAATAAGAAGAAAAAGAGTAATCATTCCATCAAATTCATTTTTAAAGGTGATATTATAAATACAAAGAACCAAAAAGAAAAGAAGAAACAGACACATAAGCAAGACAACTAATATTTTTTATTTGCTTTTGTCGTGGATAATGAAAATGAAAAAGGGTCAAAATTGCCCCTAAACTATGTGAAATAGACCACTTATACCCTCCGTTATATTTTGGGACCATAAATACCCCTGCCGTTATCCTAAGAGACCACAAATACCCCTCAAGGGTTAACAACACTAATGTGGCAACCCACGTGAGACTAATTCTGCCACCTAAGCTTGCCAACTAGGATACATTAAATTTGACCCAATTCATAATTCATTACTCTAACCCATTAATAAAAGATCCGACCCACTAAATTAAGAGGAAACTATCACATTATGTGTATAAGACAGATGAAATAGATATAAAACTCACATTTTCACATTGTGATCACATAGTGCAGACTTCCTCATGTAAACAAGATAGATGAATCCCCACCAACTACTATAAACCAATAAATTGCAGTGAAATGGATGGAATTCTGCTGATGTAATTACCTCTACATAGACAATAGCATAATGGTCATTTTCTTCATTTATCAGGTGGCAGTCTGGTCACACTTTTGATGCAGAATAGAAGCATATGGTGAAGAAACTAAATCACCTAATGGCATTATACGATCCATGTCATAAAGTAGATCATCATTTCAAATTTACAGGTCAAGTCCTTTTCAGGGGGAAGAGTAAACGTTCATAGAGTTTTTTTCTTTCTGATAAGGAGGTCATAATGTCATAGTTTCCTCTTAATTTAGTGGGTCAGATCTTTCATTAATTGGTTAGGATAATGAATTATGAATTGGATCAAATTTAATGGATATTCTAGTTGGCAAGCCTAGGTGGCAGAATTAATGTCATATGGCTTGTCACATCAGTGTTGTTAACCCCAGAGGGGTTTTGTAGTCTTTTAGGATAACAGCACAGGTACTTTTGGTTCCAAAATATAATGAAGGATATAAGTGATCTATTTCGTATGGTTCAGGGGCAATTTTAACCCTTTTCCGTAATGAAAATTCAAACAAAATATAATGTAACAAACAACCTATTTTTTACCATATAAAAAAACCTAAACTAAAGGCAAGTTATAAACAAACAACTCAATTATATAAATAGAGATAAAGAAGTCTCATCATAATTTCAATCTCTACAAATAAGTATAAAATTAAGACATCAAGCTCAATTCTTGTCTATCTTAGGGTTGTACAAGGGATACATCACAACTTTCCATATGTATTGTGATATTTTTTCACTAATTTAGAGCTCTTACACACAAGAATTATAGGTGCAGCCACATGAATCTTTTCTGGAAGAGTTAAATTTATAGGGCAAGAATTGTAGTATATGAAAAATCACATAGAAATTTGAAAGATCAAATAGTATTTAACAAATATAAAAAAAGAAAAAAGATAAAACATGAACATTAACTTTTTAAGGTACATGTATCTGCTTTAGTTTCTTGTCTTCAAGGAGTAATTACCTATTTGCATTCTTTTTCTATTTAATGTGCTCCCGTTTATAATATTCTTAGGTGTTCAATAAATAAAGGTACTAAATTGATATGTTTATCATGAATAGTCACTTTAAAATAGACGTATTGTCATATTAGTGATATTGGTGATAATTATTTTTATCATATTTTAATATAATATAGGGGCAAAATGGTAAAAAAAAAAATCTTTCAATTCCCTGGATAAATGAATTAGTATATGAAACAATTCATTGTAACTTACAATTTTATTAATGACTATTTCACTGTCTTTGTAATAAATAACTTACAATCAATATATATATATAATTTTTATTTTTTTATACATTATTGACAGAATAAATTTATGTAAGGCTAATATAGATTTGTATTTCAATTTTTCAACTATACTTAACTCTCATAAACTAACTACAAAGAAAGAAATAAGAGAAAAGTACATATATTTCCGAATTGATCAAATAGACATAAATATTACCTTTTACAATAACTACTACTAAATGAAAGTAATCTATGATAATAAATAGGTCATACTAATTAATGACTTTGTAATAATTGTCTGATAAGCAAAAAACATATGAAAAATGTAACGACCCCAAAAAGTGCTCGAAAATATGTCTCGAAAATGCCCGGAATCTTAATTTTCATATATCTAAAAATTCATTTGTTATTTTGAAAATTCAACTTCAGATTCTTGTTTAAAGGGCAAATTGAGTGGGAAATGGGTCTAACCCGAACTTTAGAGCAACCGTATCAAAATCCGAAAATCGTAAAAATGCGATTTAGGAGGGGTCAACTTTGAAGGGGCATATCTCTTAGCACACAAAGAATTGGTGGTCCATGACCTATCAGATTAAAGCATTTTGAATTAGCTTTCCAACGCACTTGGTTTCACCTCATTCGAAGTTCGGATGAAGAATTTATGAACGATTTCATCAAGTCCCAAACTCAAGATCAATCTTAAGTATTTCATCAAAGATCTCATTCAAGCTTCAAGTGTCCATTTCCAATCTTCTTCAAGGGTTCTCCAAAGTTAAGGTATGTGGTGTTGAACCATTGGGTCCTTCCACCCATGGTGCCTAAACTATCTTTTTACTAATATTGCATGATTTAAAGTGGATTTTACATGTGAGTCTTGTATATTGAGAAATTTACTTCACAGTGGTTTATGTTCTTGAAAGTGTTAGTGGTTTAGCATGTTTTGAGCTCTAGATCTTGGATCTATTGTTGGATTTGATGAGGAATTTTGATGTGAATGTCTTGGGGGGTGTTGCAAGGTGTTGATTGATGGTTTTCAATAGATTTTCTTGCATGATTTCTTCTCTAAATTGCATAGTCTTTAACCAACATTTCACACCCCAAGGTGTTTGATAAAATGTTCGGATGTGATTTCTTGAGGAGTTGAAGGTCCAAAGCATGAGATATGATATGATTGATGTTATGATGATGAAATGACCTTATATTCATGATGAATTCTATATAAAGTGTTGTATTAGACCATGCCCAATCCAGGGGGGTCTAAGGACCCGGATAATTGAGATGGGGGTTTGTACTCATTAACCGAGGGAAGGGTTAGTACTACTCCACCTAGTGATGGGGCAACATCATCATTAACTGAGATGGAGGTTAGTACTCATCAACTGAGGGAAGGGTTAGTACTTATCCACCTAGGTGATAGGGCGCATTATCAACAATCGAAGGAGGGGTTAGTACTTCTCCACCTAGGTGATCGGGCGGCATTATCACCAACCGAGTGAAGGCTTAATACTTCACCACCTAAGTGATGGGGCGGCATCACCACTAAAATCAATGGATTTATACCTTGAAAATCTAGCTTGGTCTATTCTTTACATATGATATCCTATATGAGCATGAGCTATCTAAGCATGTTTTACTTATGCAATTAACAGACATGCCATTTTGCTATAGTATGCCTATTGTCTATTGTATGCATTTTGATTATGAAGACTATCTTTTGTTGCATTGCATCCCATATACTCAGTACATTCAAACATAGTAAAGCATACTCTATACCTACATGATGTTACCATGTAGGAACCGGAGCTCCTATTGATTCTTCTTTTGGCTAGACGGATTGTTCAAGTAATTAGCCTTTGGTGAGTCCTCTATTCCGGGGACAATGACTATTTTTTTATACTATGTTCTAAGACTATCTTACTATGTATGTATTAACTATGAGGGTGATCGAGGTTGCTTGTCTTGGCCCCCGCTCTTATCTATGTAGTAGAGGTGTTGTTGGACATGTTGTGTGTTATGCTTGAGCTTTGACTAACTTATGATATTCAAGCTATTTAGGTATAAATCTCTCTCTCCCTTAGTCCCAATTCCCCTTGCTTATATTTCTTACAGTGTTTTACATTGCTTCCGCGACCAAGGATGTGTAATAATATGCTTTGAGGCTTGTTTGGGGTCCTTTCGGGTTCCCTATTCGCCGGTCACGACTAGGCCCTTGACTTGGGGCGTTACAAAGATTGTATCAGAGCACTAGGTTGATAGATCCTCAAAGTCCAACACACCGCATTGATTAGACTCTTATTTATGGTTGTGTTGTGCACCACAACTATGAATAGGAGGATATGAGACGTTTTAGAAAATATTTCCCTTCATCATGGTCTATGTCATGCTTTAGAAGCGAGATAGGGCTTTCCCCCCTAATGAATGTTCTTTGCTATTTTAGTTGATCATGCCGCTTGAAGAAGTATAAGGTTTTAATTTTGATGGATCCGAGTTTCACTATTTCTTCTCTGTTCTTTTAGTTGATGGTGGGGCTTCTTGTGTGCCCAAGTGGTTGTGTAGATATTTGGTGTATATTCTCTTGTTTGGGTATATTGTTGCTAGAAAGTTCATAGGTGTTGATCCGGGTTTGTATTGCATTAGTTCTTGCTTTGTGGCTTGTTGGATTTGATCTGGTGGATTTTGTTATTGTACATGGGATGGAATAGTTGCATGCATGTGTATCTCCTTGGTTGTGGGACATATAGAGTTAAAATCTAACCTCTAATGAATCCGTCTTTGAGTTGGGGTTGATAAATGGTAGAAAGGGAGGTAGGCCCATTTCTTATTATAAGGTACAATTGATCTCTAAGGGGTTACATTTATCATCTTGTGAGAATTGGAGGTGTTGAACCTAAGTTGCTTTGTAATAGAATTGTTCTTGGTGGTAAATGAGGCCTTCTATATCCCTTTCTAATATTTTGGGTTTGAGGTCGTGTCTCTGGTTTGACTAGTGTGCCGGTTATGGCTACAAGTCTCGTGAGTAAGATCTTTAGTCCCTACTCTAATAGTTTTATGGTGGTTTTGGTGATGATAATGTGGTTCGTTCCCTGAGGAGGTATTGCATGTGAGTCATTTGAGGGTAGTACTACAATTTTAAGGAAGAAGGTTGGGTGCTAGTAGGAGAGATGGGAATTTTGGTGGTAAGGGGTTGCCTTCCTAGGTTGTGTGGTGCCGAGTGATGGTATTAAGGTGGACCTTAGTAAGACGAAGGTAATTAGAGATTAGCCTAGACCTTTGACTTCATTAGATATTAGGAGCCTCTTAGGTGTAGTGGGCTATTACCAGAGATTATGAGTAGGTTCTCTTCTATTATTGCTCTTTTGACTTAGTTGACCCTATGTAAGGCCATTTTGTGACTGAAATTTGAGTAAGGTGATATGATAGGTCCGGAAATTGCCATTTCTTATGTTATTCCTTGGTGCTAGTAGGATTCATGTGTATGTGGATTGATCCTTATTCCCTTCCAATCAAGGAGACCCAAAATTATTCTCAAGAAAACCTTCATAGATTTTACTTATTTTAATTTGGAATTTGAATATTATGACTCCTAAAATTCTATTGATGCATGGGTAGTGTTTATTTGATGATTTTAATGTGATTTAAACCATTATATGAGGATTTACTTTGGGTTTATGAAGTTATAAGTATGCATGTTCCCTTTTTGAATTGTTTA
Source organism: Solanum medicagineum (assembly GCA_026153255.1). Taxonomy (NCBI): domain Eukaryota; kingdom Viridiplantae; phylum Streptophyta; class Magnoliopsida; order Solanales; family Solanaceae; genus Solanum; species Solanum medicagineum. Next base: position 814,882 of record JAPFFP010000070.1, read on the forward strand.
TGCATGAGAGATTACACTATATATTTAAATATGGAATTAATTATGGTTTCACTTCAGCTTCATATTATAAATGTCGATTTTTAAATGAGTCTTAATTATCCATGTCGTTTCCTCATTTTTCATAGCATATGCATTCATGTACATGGATTATTTTGAAAAATTATGTTATGGGGAAGCCCAATTTCGTTTTATGGTATGATTTTGATAAAAGGTTGGTTATGACAATATTGTAATCACATATATGCCTTTGATTTTGGCTTTTTAAGCATTTCGGGTGCTTGCATCATTTTGTATATGAATGGGCTATTTCTCTATTCCTATGCATGAGTATTATGACTATGAAATTATGATTTTGGCATTTGAGCCTAAGTATGAATTATTATGACTAGTGTTTGGCTTTTAAGTCCAATTGTGCATTGAAATGATTTGGAAATAAAATGACTATCGCCTTTTTGAAAGTATGTATATGTATATTATAAGTATTCTTGTGGGATGACGACTTAGCACCGATGGATTGAGAGGGGGGTCTATAAGGGTTGCCCCATGTTCTTGTTGCATAGGGCCTTGTCTTGTGATCATAGTTGAACTTAGCTTGATGGGTGGAGGTTTTCTGGTAGTCTGGGCTACTTGCATAGCATGTTTCTAATAAATGTAGAACCCGTAAGGTTGTAATATGATGGATAATGATGGTCGATCTATTTAGTCAACTACGATGGGATAGTCACTTGTCTAAGGTTGATTTGAGGTTCGGGTTTTGCTCTCAAGTGTGGAGGAGGGTAGGTAATATCCCTAAGTGCCTTTTTGAACTAGGAGTGAGCAATTTGATTATTGGTGGAGTTGTTAGGTGGGCTTGTGCACCGGTTGTGTCTATTGGGTTTCATGAATAGGGTCTTAAAACCCTACCTTTGATATGTTTGTGGTGGTCTCTACTGATGAGGTATTGATCTATTTAGAGCTGTGAATTATTTGGGGGTAGTGTTGCAAGTCTAGGAGGATAAGAGGTTGTTTGCTCAATCTGATAAGCGTGCATTGTGGATAGCAAGAAGATGGTTAGAATTCTTTAAGGATTAAGAATGAGTGTGCATTATTTTTCCTTGGTAAGGCTAATGTTGCGGTTGATGCTCTAGGTAGCCTAGCATGTGTTTTTGATGGTAGCAAAGAGGAGACTAGGTGGAGTCCATCGACTGGTTAGATTGGAAGTTAGGTTAAGGGAAGTAGAGCATGGTGGTTTAGCGTGCTTGATGGTTCCAAATCTTCTTGTTTAGGAGGTCTAGATTAGGCATGGCCTTGATTCCGCCTTATTAGAGTTGAAAGTTTTGGGTGAGAAGGTGATAGAGTAGAGGTTATGTCCCAAAGGGGGAGATGGTGGTTATGCTACCAAGTGGTTTAGGTATATTTAAGGTTTGACAATTGAATTGAGGATTGTGAGTCCTTATAGAGTGTAGAGAGAGGTTGGTAAGGTTGCATAAGTTTGGGAAATTCTGATGGTAGGGGTATGGTTTATCCGATTTGTCGTGCTTTTAGATTGAGGGGATGTGTTGGTGACTCTAGAGCTATAGAACTCCTTGAAGTTGTGGGTGAGGTAGTAAGTTTGCTTAGAAGGAGGTCCCGGTGGAAGTATTGGATGGATGAGCAAAGAAGTTGATTGATGAGGATGTAGTGTTCCTCGAGGCCCTTTGGAAGAGTCATCATGTGTTTTTTGGGGAGTCGACGCGGGCATGGAGAAGCAATATCCATATTTCTTTCATTCTATTCAATCTTATAGTGACATGTCAAGTCTTTTCTATGATTCTAAGTCCTACGTTTCAGCCCTATGTCATTCACATGCATCCATGTTTAAGTTGGCAAGCTTATAATGGTTTTACCCTTATGTTGAGATTTTGAAAATGGTGTTTTAAATGTAGAGTTGCATTCTTGTTGGGGATGATATGTTCATGATCACTCTTTTCATGTACATTTCTTTTACATTCGAGGATGAATATTCCCAAGGGGGAGATATTGTAACGACCCCAAAAAGTGCCCGAAAATGTGCCTCGGAAAAGCCCGGAATCTTAATTTCCATATATCTGAAATTCCATTTGTTATTTCAAAAATTCGAATTCATATTCTTTTTTAGGGGTAAAATTGAGTGGGAAATGGGTTTAACCCGAATTTTAGAGCAACCGTATCAAAATCCAAAAATCGCAAAAACGCAATTTAGGATGGCTCAACTTTGAAGGGGCATATATCTTAGGAAACAAAGAATGTGGCCCATGATCTATCAAATTAAACCACATTGAATTAGCTTTCCAACGTACTTGGTTTCACCTCTATCAGAGTTCAGATGAAGAATTTATGCCTGTTTTCATAGAAGTTGTTTGTGCAGAAATGCAGATTTCCAGAGAGCAATCCGCATCGCCTCCGTGTCGCAGACCAGTGTTATTTTGGTCCAAGATTTTCAAGTCTTGGATCCAAGGGTTCCATACATGTTTTAACCTATACTTAGCTTTATTTCACCCTCATATTATCCTAACATTCCCCAGTACTCACTCAAACACTTAGACTCATATTTCACCCTAAATTTAAGTCTCAAACTCAAGACCAATCTTAAGGATTTCATCAAGGATATCATTCAAGCTTCAAGTCTCCATTTCCAGTCTTCTTCAAGGGTTCTCCAAAGTCAAGGTATGTAGTGTTGAACCATTGGGTCCTTTCACCCATGGTGCCTAAACCCTCTTTTTACTAATATTGCATGATTTAAAGTGGATTTTACATGTGAGTCTTGTATATTGAGAAATTTACTGCACAGTGATGTATGTTCTTGAAAGTATGATTGTTTTAGCATGTTTTGAGCTCTAGATCTTGGATCTATTGTTGGATTTGATGAGGGGTTTTGATGTGAATGTCTTGGGGGTGTTGCAAGGTGTTGATTGATGGTTTTATAATAGATATTCTTGCATGACTTCTGCTCTAAATTGCATTGTCTTTAACCCCCATTTCACACATCAAGGTGTTTGATAACATGTTCGAATGTGGTTTCTTGAGGAGTTGAAGATCCAAAGCATGAGATTTGATATAATGTCCGAATGTGGTTTCTTGAGGAGTTGAAGATCCAAAGCATGAGATTTGATATAGGTGATGTTATGATGATGAAATGAGCTTATATTCATGATGAATCCTATATAAAGTGTTGCATTAGACCATGCCCAATCGGGGGGAGGGGGGGGGCTCTAAGGACCCGGATAACCGAGATAAGGGTTTGTACTCATTAACTAAGGGAAGGGTTAGTACTTCTCCACTTAGTGATGGGGCGGCATCATCACTAACCGAGATGGGGGTTAGTACTCATAAACCGAGGGAAGGGTTAGTACTTCTCCACCTAGGTGAGGGGGTGGCATTATTACCAACTGAGGGAAGGGTTAGTACTTCTCTACCTAGGTGATCGGGCGGCATTATCACCAACCAAGTGAAGGGTTAGTACTTCACCACCTAAGTGATGGGGAGGCACCATCACTAACCTCAAGGGATTTATACCTTGTAAATCTAGCTTGGTCTATTCTTCACATATGATATCCTATATGAGCATGAGTTATCTAAGCATATTTTACTTATGCATTTACATACATGCTATTTTGTTGTACTATGCCTATTGTCTATTGTATACATTTTGATTATGAAGCCTATCTATTGTTGCATTGTATCCCACATACTTTGTACATTCAAACATACTAACGCAAGCTCTATGCCTACATGATGTTATCATTTAGGAACCGGAGCTCCTATTGATTCTTCTTGTGGCTAGACGGATTGTTCCAGTTCGCCTTTGGTGAGTCCTCCATTCTGGGGACAATGACTATTCTCTTATACTATGTTCTAAGACTATCTTATTTTTATGTATGTATTAACTATGAGGGTGAGCCCAGTTGCTTGTCATGGCCCCCGCTTTTATTTATGTAGTAGAGGTGTTGTTGGACATGCTACTTATTATGCTTGGGCTTTGACTCACTTATGATATTCAAGCTATTTAGGTATAAATCTCTCTCTCCCTTAGTCCCAATTCCCCTTATTTATATTTCTTACATTGTTTTACAGTGCTTTCGCGATCAAAGATGTGTAATGATATATTACGAGGCTTTATTGGGGTCCCTTTGGGTTCCCCATTCGCCGGTCACATCTTGGTCCTAGGCTTAGGGCGTGACAAAAATGACTACAAAAAATGTATTAAAATGACTTTTTAATTTAGTATATTGATTGATAAGTAATTAAAATTTTAATATTTAATTAATAACCTACAACCAAAAAATAACTAATATATTATTAATTAATATTAAATTAAATAGATATTTAATTTAGTGTAGGGGTAAAATGGTAATTCAACTTTAGTGTATAGACCTTCCGAGATTGAACGAGGAGTCCCTCAATTAGTCATCAATTATAAACCCTTAAACTCTGCTCTATGATGGATTAGGTATCCTATTCCTAACAAAAAAGATCTCCTCCAACGCCTCTATGCTGCTACAATCTTATCAAAATTTGACCACATATATATATATATATATATATATAATATGCTTTGAAAGTGATATTTGCTTTGTCTACCGGAAAAGGCACAATATTGTCACTAAACAAAATTAACCGGGCAAGAATAACGAGTCATACCTTTTTGATGATTTCACAAGTGTTGCTATGCCACCAACGAATTCAACCCCAGATCACGCTCCATTTCTCTACGAACACAGATTGTAGTTCACAAACCAAGTGCCTTTTGTGTGTTTTTGATGAATTAAGGATGTCAATCCTTCACTGATTTTGCAACTTTTATCTTACAGTAGTTTCTAAAGTCAAGTTATGTTCAAAACTTTAATTGACTTTTGTCCGCAGTATATTTTCTCTTTGTAACTTTCTCTTCCCGCTCACATTAGGAATCAAATCACCTTCCCTAAAAATAGGGATGTGATTGGTGTTACAACCACCTCCTCAATGGATGATAACTATCCAGTCTTATCCTTCAGGGTAAGATTGGATAGTTATTTAAATAACTGCACTATCGTAAATAAAAACCAGATACTCGGGTCAAGTTAAGATTGGATCGGGTCGTCCACATATGCGACCCAGGATCCCAAAAAATATTACATCTTCCACTTCGCATATGGCGGACAAGAACCGACTCAATATTACATCAGCTTAACACACAATTCATATGACAAATGGTTCGTGCGACCTGTGAGCATAAAGGCTTGCCTTCAAGGTCTTATAAGCCTTTTATAGGAATTCAATCACATAAGGGCAGAAGTCACTATCAACATGAGGATATCTATATTCACAATACCCTTGACTTTAACTACTCCAGTAGTTAATCATCTTATCCCTCATCTTCTTTAAGAGGTGAACTCGAGTTCATATTCAATTTCAGTTTTTATAATCTTCCCTTTCTGCCTAAATCTATCGATTTCAAATCAATTGTTTCCTAGACATGCACCGCATTGCTGAATCATACATGACTATTAGTAACATGATAAAGTAGCAACTTAGATCGAAATTTCAAGAAAAAGTAAAAGGTCAAAGGGTATTCAATTGAAAAGTTCAACTTTGACGTTTCAAGGTCTCACATAATGAAGAAGCAGGGATCATGTCACGCCTCGGGAGGGTACCCTTAGCGTGGCCGACACTCAGAGACTATTGCTAGCCCCCGAGAGAACCACTTGGCCTCATCATCACATCGACTCGACAACAGAAGACTAACTCAAATATAAAGTCATCATATATGAGGAAGGAAATAAAATGCATAGCTAAACTGTATCATAGTTTCAATAAAGATAGTTTAGATACAAGAGACTCCTCAAAGTACTTTACTCAACTGTCTATGAAGCCTCTACTCAACAGTCTAGGATGGTGACATGATAGGCTATGGACACCTCTGAAACGATCTCATTGCTCGAAAATGTGCCTCGAAAGTGCCCAAAATCGTAATTTTCATATATCTCAACATTCGTACTTGATATCGAATATCCGACTTCATATTCTTGTTCAAGGGGTCAAATTGAGTGGGAAATGGGTCTTACCCTAATTTAAGAGCAACCATATAAAAATTTTAAAATCATAAAAACGTGATTTCTAGTGTGCATCCGTGCACTTGGCGCGACGCGCCAAGGGCACGCTACAGTGTTATTTTTGCCCAGTTTTTGTCAAGACCTAAAATAGGTCCTAGATGTGACACGGCGAATGGAGAGCCCGAAGGGTCCCCAAACAAGACTCTTAAATTATCATTACACACCATTGGTCGCGAAAGCATTTAAATGACATAAAAGAGTAGAAATAGGGGCAATGGGACTAAGGGGAAAGCTTGCATAATATCATAATAAAGGGACAAGAGTCAAGGCTCATATCATAGATACATAGCATGTCCAACAACACCTCTACTACATAGATAAGAGCGGGGGCCAAGACAAAGCAACTGGGATCACCCTCATAGTCTAAATATAAAGTAAAGAAGAGTGTTCAATACATAATAAGATAAACATATACTAAGGTCCCCGAAGTGGAGGACTCACTAACTAGTGTGAATAACACCAAACTAGCCATGTGGAGGAGAATGATCAACTTGGGCACTAGTTCCTACATGGTGACATCATGTAGGCATAGAGTATGCGTTAGTATATTTAATGTACTAAGTATATAGGATGCAAAGCAACAATAGATAAGAATCATAATCAAAATGCATAATATTAAGCAATAGGCATAATATACAATATGACATGTATGATCAATGCTTAAGTAAAACATGCTTAAGTAACTCATGCTCATATAGGATATCATATGTGTAGAAGAGACCAAACTAGTTATTCAAGGTATAAAACCCTTGGTGGTTGTGTGCTATAAACCCCTCACATTAATTATGGTAATCACACCTTACCAACACGATGACGAGTATAAACCCCTTGCATGATTGATGAGTATAAACCCCCAACATGATTATCCGAGCTTTTGTCCCCACGGATCGGGTATGGTCTAATGCAACATTTCATATAGAGTGTACCATATACATAAGCTCATTTCATCATCTTATAGTCATTCATGTCATATCTCATGCTTTGGACCTTCAACTCCTCAAGAAACCACATCCGGATATTTTATCAAACACTTAGAGGGTGTGAAATGGTAGTATAAAATCATGCAATTTAAGAATGAAATCATGAAGGAAAATCCATTGTAAAACCATCAATCGACATCTTGAAACACCTTCAAGACATATACATCAAAATCCCTCATCAAATCTTACAATAGATCCAATCTTTATAACTCAAAACATAGCAAAACAATCACAACTTTACATAGCTTTAATATAGTGTACAATGAATTTCATAATATGCAAGACCCATTTGTAAATCAACTTTAAATCATGCAATTTGAGTAAAAGAAGGCTTATGTATCATGGGTGAAAGAAACCCACATACCTTAACTTGGAGGTGAACTTGGTGAAGATTGGAGATGGAGACTTGAAGCCTGAAGAAGAACCTTGAAGAAATCCTTAAGATTGGTTTTGAGTTTTGGGACTTGAATTTAGGGTAAAGTATGAGTCTAAGGGTTTCAAAGGATGTTGGGGAATGTCTTTGGGTGATATGAGGGTGAAATAAGGCTAAATATAGGTAAAAGTATGTTTGGGGACACTTAGGCCCAAGATACAAAAGCCTTGGACCGAGATAAAAATCACTCGAAACAAAATACACAAGTCCGCGACGCGAGCCTGTAGCGGAGGACAAACAAACACATGTCCGCGATAGTTGTGCATTGCGGTGCTGTCGCGCATCGTCTCTGGAAACCAAAATTTTGGAAAATTAAAATTGCAATTTGATTGCTAAAATTGGGTTTAGACCCTTTTCCCCTTAATTTAGGTTTTGAATAGATTTTTCTCTATTTTATGAAATATATTTAGTTATTTACATGTGAATTATTAGTTGGGGATTTTCATGGGGAATGTACATGCTAAATATTCATGAATTTTTTCTTGCGAATTTACTTAGGGTATTTCATAGGAATTTTCTTGTGGTAGTTTCATAAATATCAACAAGAAATTTCTTTTGGTAATTAGGAATTTTTACCTCCAAATTTCCTTCAATTTTACTTCGGGATCTTCATGGGAATAGCTTGCGGATTTTTTCCATAAAAATCAGCAAGAAAATTCGTTTTCATATGAAATTCTACCAATTAATTCTTACAAAATTTTGACTGGTAATCGCAAATAAATTTACAAATAATATACATGCAGATTTATTCCCGTAGCTAAATTACCTAGGGATTTTCTAGATCCGCAAGTAAGAATTACATGTGAAGTTTTTTCCAGTGGACTTGAATTGACAAGAAAATCCGCAGATAATCAAATTACTTGGGGATTCATTGTATTATCCCTATAAAAATCCTCAATAATCAGCACTTTTCTTGTAGTGAGCTGTTACATTTTTTGTTTAGATGTCCTAAGAAACTATTTCATCTGTTCCATTTTATGTGACACAATTTTTTTTTAATCTGTACAAAAAAAATATCACCTTACGATATATAGAAACAATTTAATTTTAAAATTATCTTCTTACCCTTAAATAATATAATTTTCAACTACAAAAATATCAAAGAATTATTTTAGGCCACAAGTTTTAAAAGATTTTATTTTTTAAACATACTGTGCCAAATTAAATGGTACTAAATAAAATGACACGGAGGGAGTATAAGTTTTGACTGGTGGACCACAATCAATAGAGGAAATAGGTACTTTATATTTCATACTTTCTTTTTTCTAAAATAAAGTACTTTATAGTTCATACTTTCTGATTGTTTAGATAAAGTACTTCATATTTCATACCGATAATCTAGTTGTGAACTAAGTATTAAAGATGGTTGTTAAACACTAAACAACAATTATTACTTTACTAATTAATATGTTAACAACTGCCTGAGTTTTGTTACTACTCCTTCTGTCCCAAAATAAATATCATCTTAGCAAATATGACGTATATTAAGAAAATCAATATATATGATGTGTAAGTTACTAAATTATCCCTATTTAATAAATTTTTCATAAAAATTTAACACTATTAAGAAGATGGAGTATAAGCGCATAATTGAAAAAACACACTCCCTCCGTCTTCATCTCATTTTATGTGACACACTTTCCTTTTTAGTACGTCTAGAAAAGAATGTCACCTTTCTATAACTAGAAACATTTAACTTCAAAATTTCTCTTTTAACCCCAGTAAAATAATTTACAACACATAAATATCTAAATGTTGAATTCATATCATAAGTTTTAAAAGTCTTTCGTTTTTTATCAAACACCATGTCAAGTCAAATGATGCCACATAAAATCGGATGAATGAAATTATTTTCTTTTCGTTAAATCTCTAAAATGATACCCCACTTACTTTGAGATGGAGGGAATACTAGTATGTTAATAAATGAAACATACTTTTGACTAAATTCTTGAAATACTAGTAAGTTAATAAATGAAACTACTTTTGACTAAATTCTTGAAATATGAACATAAGACTCTTTACAACAAATTAAGCACTCATAAAAGACTTTGATTGAATTAAGTCATCGATCATATATTAAAGTGAGACCTGAAAGACTAATGTTGATTTGGTGATATAGGTATTGATATGACATGAAACTTTATTGCTATTTAAAATCTGAAGACAACAGGTTATTAGCCATATCATTTTCCTACTGATATTTGCACTAATGGAGAAAGCCTTCACTTTTTTTCTCTCAACACTACTCTTGTTGCTTAACTATGTTCTGGCCCAAACAAACATTACCACTGATAAACTAGCTTTTCTCTCTTTGAAATCTCAAATCGTTTCGGACCCTTTTCATTTCTTGTATGAAAGTTGGTCCCCCACTACTTCTGTTTGTCATTGGATAGGAGTCACTTGTGGTTCTCGTCATCACAGAGTGAAGTCCTTAATTCTTTCCAATATGGCTCTTACAGACAAGATCCCTAGTGATTTTGGGAACCTCTCATTTCTTGGTTCTCTCGACATGGGGAGTAACAATTTCCACGGAAATTTGCCTCAAGAAATGGCACATTTGTGTTGGCTTAAGTTTCTTGATTTAAGTTTCAACAACTTCAGAGGGGAAGTTCCTTCTTGGTTTGGGTTTTTACACAGACTTCAAGTTCTATCTTGAAAGTAATAGTTTCACTGGTTCCATCCCTTGTTCCTTTTCTAATATTTCCACACTTGAAACTTTGAATCTGAGATTCAATTCCATAGAGGGTGAAATCCCAAAAGTGATTGGAAGTTTTTTAAACCTTAGAGAATTAAACTTGAGGGATGACAAGCTCATAGGCTCTATTCCTCTGTCACTATATAACGCTTCAAGGTTGGAGATTTTAGATATATCTTTTAATTCACTTCAAGGAAACATTCCAGAACGGGTCGGTAATCTTCACAACATGAACTTGTTATCCATACAACGTAATCAACTAACTAGTTATATACCATTCACTATTTTCAATATATCTAGGCTTGAAGTCATTGCATTTTCAGGCAATAGCTTATCAGGAAATCTTCCCAATGATTTATGCAATGGTCTCCCAATACTCAAAGAGCTTTATCTATCAGAAAACAAGCTTCGTGGTCATTTGCCTACAAGCTTGTCAAATTGCTCAGAGATTCAAATACTGTGTTGTCACATAATGAGTTTGATGAACCAATACATAGTGAAATTAGAAGGATGAGCAACTTGCAGACATTGGCTCTAGGATTAACTATTTCACTGGTATGTTTTATCTAACTAGTCTTTATATAAAATTTTGAGAATTACACAAGTAATTAGGTGTTTGATCTTAAAACCTCAAAACAGATTATGCCTCTATATTTATGGTAACATGTTTCCTGAATGGCTTGCACAAGTTAAATTAAAGCACGTCATCTTAAAATCCATGTTTCCCCGCCACAATTTATGGAAAATGGAACAAAAAGAATAAAAGGTCCATAAGTGCAAAACAGTAACACTGGATGAGATATGACATACATCATCATTTGCTTCACAATTTTTTGTTAATTTGGTGGCGTTAGGCATAGAGGATAACCATATTACCGGCTTTGTCCCAATATCCTTATTCAATATCTTCTCCCTACAATATTTTGTATTGTCGAACAACCATCTCAAGGGATCCCTACCACGAGAGATTGGCAACTTAACCTAGCTGCAGTTTCTGTATTCTAGTGAAAATAATCTTAGAGGTAGGTATTCAAATTTGAAAAAAATACTATGTATACTAGATTGAATAAAATGTTTAAATTAACTTTCTTCATGTGTTGCCAGGTGAAATACCGAAAGAGAAGCAATCTGGTTGAGTTGGAGGAACTTACTCTTGGGCTTAATAGTTTTAGTGGTTCACTTGCAATGGAGACCTTCAACCTATCAGGGTTAAGAGTACTTTCTCTTGCATTGAATAATCTATCAGGAACCATCCCAACAAACATAGGTTCTATCATACCTAACATTGAAAGTTTTTTCCTGAATGGCTTAACCAATCTTGTTGAGACTATCCCTCATTCTATCTCCAATTGTTCAAAACTTAATGATCTAGAGCTTTCATGCAACAAACTCAGTGGTATGATTCCCAATTCTCTTGGATATTTGACTCATCTACAGTTCCTAAACTTAGCAGAAAAATATTTAACCAGTGACTCCTCGTTAAACTTCATGACTTCCTTAACCAATTGCAGAAATTTAAAAAATCTCGTTGTATTTTCAAACCCTCTAAACAGCATGCTTCCAATGTCAACAGGAAATCTTTCCACATCTCTTGAAAAGTTTTTTGCCTACAGTTGCAAAATCAAAGGGCAAATTCCTAATGAAGTTAGGAACTTAAGCAGCTTATTGTTATTTGATTTTTCTGTAAATGACTTGGTTGGATCGATTCCCACGTCTATTGGAAACATGAGAAACCTTCAGCGCTTGAACTTGAGTGACAATAAGCTTACAGGTTTTATTGGAGATAACACTTGTAAATTGCAGAATTTGGGTGAAATTTACTTGGGACAAAATCAACTTTCAGGATCTCTTCCTAATTGCTTAGGGAACGTCACTTCCCTTAGAGAGATACATTTGGATTCCAATAAATTGAGTTCCAATATAACAATAAGCTTAGGGAATCTTAAAAATTTAGTGGTGCTTGACTTGTTGTCAAACAAAATGGTTGGCTCCTTACCTCCAGAAATTGGAAATTTAAAGGCAGCCACACTGATAGATTTGTCAATGAATCAATTCTCAAATGGAATTCCTAGTGAAATTGGAGGATTGCAGGATCTGGCTCATCTTTCTTTGAGACACAACATGTTGCAAGGATCCATACCTGACTCGATGAGCAACATGGTAGGTTTGAAATTTGTAACGACCCCAAAAAGTTCCCGAAAATGTGCCTCGGAAGTATCCAGAATCGTGATTTCATTATATTTAAAAGCCCATTTGTTATTTCAAAAATCAGACTTCATATTCTTGTTTAGGGGGTCAAATTGGGAAGGGGGAATGGGTCAAACCCAAATTTTAGAGCAACCGTATCAAAATTCAAAAATCGCAAAGAACACTATTTAAGAGGGTCAAAGTTGAAGGGGCATATCTCTTAGCATACAAGGACCTAGATGGTCCACGACATACCAACTTAAAGACCTTTGAATTAGCTTTCTAACGTACTTCATTTCACTTTATTCCGAGTTCGGATGAAGGATTTATGCTCATTTTCATAAAACTCATTCGTGTAGAAAATGCAGATTCTAGTGGGGTTTTCGCATCACCTCCGTGATGCGCCCCTGCGTTTTCTTGTGCCTGTTTTAATTTTTGTGGTCCAAGACTTGTACTTCCTGGGCCTAAAGGTCCTCACACTTGAAAATACATATACTTAGCCTTATTACACCCTCATATCATCCTAAACATTCCCTAATACTCACTCAAACATTTAAACTCATATTTCACCCTACATTCAAGTCCCAAACTCAAGGCCAATCTTAAGGATCTCATTCAGGCTTCAAGTCTCCATCTCTAATCTTTTGCAAGGGTTCTATAAAGTCAAGGTATGTGGTGTTGAACCGTTGGGTCCTTCCACCCATGGTGCCTAAACCCCCTTTTACTTAATAATGGATGATTTAAAGTTGATTTTACATGTGGGTCTTGTATATTGAGAAATTTACTGCATAGTGGTTTTTATTCATGAATGTATGGTTGTTTTAGCATCTTTTGAGCTCTAAATCTTGGATCTAATATTGGATTTGATGAGGGATTTTGATGTGCACGTCTTGAGGATGTTGCAAGGTGTTGATATTTACAATGGATTTTCTTGCATGATTTCATCTTTATATTTCATGGTCTTTTACCCCCATTACACACCCACCAAGTGTTTGATAAAATGACTTTTTAATGATTCTTTAAGTTTGATGATCTATTGGTTGAGTTGTGATTCAAGTGACTCTATGATGATTATGAGCTTTCTAAAGATGTGTTTAAGTCATGAAAATGTTGATAATATTGTAGGGCCGAATTAAGCCCCTTTTCTAAGATTATACCTCCTGTGAGCCTTTGATGTTTGATGATAATGAAAGGATAATGATGATGATGATCTATTCTTATGATTTAAGTTAAGCTCACCATATGAGGTCAATGATGTTAAGAGCTACTCGTGCCATGTTTCTATATTTATTGCAAGTTATTAAAGTATGATTATTTTATATATATTCCGTAGGATTAGACTTAGCACTGAGTGGACTAGAGGCGAGTGCCTAAGTCCTAGTACTATGTGCCACCGTAGGTGAAGGGATTAGAGGTGAGTCCCCAAATATCTAAGAGGCGAGTACCCTAAATATGAGGGCTTGAGGCGAGTACCCGAGTCCGGGCTTTTGGCTAATACCTGAGTCCAAGAACTATAGGCGAGATACCCGGTTCACAAAAGGATTAGTGGATCCACTTAGGCATTAGGAGGTTTACCTTGGCAAGTAACTTCCCCCTTTCTTCCGGTGTAGGGTTGACATCGAGATTCCGAGTTGTAGCTCGCTTGGTCTTATGTGATATCAGTTGAGGTCTCTTCCGACACTTATGTATTATGATCTATATAAGTTGATTGAATTGTAATCATGTTTTACTTCACGCATCATTCATACATGCCATATTGTTATTATGCTATTCATTGCTTATTATTATTATTATTATGCATTTTTATTATGATGCCTATCTCTTGTTGCATTGCATCCCACATACTTAGTACATTCAAACGTACTAACGCACACTCTATACCTATATAATGTTAACATTTATGAACCAGGTCTCCTGTTGATTCTTCTTGTGGCAAGACGAATTGTTCAAGTTAGTCTTTGGTGAGTCCTCCATTCCAGGGACAATGACTACTCTCTTATGTTATGTATTAAACTCTCTTTCATTTATTGTATATTTATGACCACGAGGGTGAGCCCAGTTACTTGTCTTGGCCCCCGCTCTTATCTGTGTAGTAGAGGTGTTGTTCGAGATGTGGTTAATCATGCTATGAGTCTTGACTCTCTTTGTTATTTTTGTTATGGTATCAATGAAGTCCCTTATCCCTTTATCCCCTTTTATATGTATCTTCTCTTATTGACATTTTAATTACTTGCGCTACCAAGGATGTGTAATGATATGCAAAGAGGCTTGTTTGAGGAAACCCAGTCGTGACTAGGCCCTAGGTCCGGGTCGTGACAAAGATGGTATTAGAGCACTACGTTGATAGATCCTCGGAGTCCAACACATTGCATCGATTAGAGTCTTATTCATGGTTGTGTTATGCACCACAACTATGAGTAGGAGGCTATGAGACGTTTAGGAAAGTTTCCCTTCTTGTTCATGTTCTAAGTCGTGCTATAGAGTTGGAGTAGGTTTTCGCTTTAACTATTGTTCATGTTATGCTAGATCATAAGAGGAAGAAGATCCCACTCTCCCAAGGAACAATCGACTCATTATGGGTTCCGGGATGTTCTTACTATGCTTGTACAAGTTGTGGCCAATCAAGACAACCAAGGGGCCCAGGCCCCTCATGCTACTACCCCAGGAGCTAGGATAAGGGAATTTATGAGGATGAATCCTCCGGTGCTCTATGGGTCAAAGGTGGATGAAGAGCCACAAGAGTTCATTGATGAGGTTGACAAGATTTTGTCTGTCATGGGTGTTGGGCCAAATGAAAAGGCAGAGTTGACGGCTTACCAACTCAAAGGGGTGACACAAATATGGTTTGACCAATGGAAAAGAGAGAAGGGGGTTGTTATTTTATGGGAGGAGTTCAAAGTGGCCTTTCTTCATCGGTTCTTCCCACTTGAGCTTAGGGAAGCTAAATTGGTAGACTTCATTAACTTGAAACAAGGTGTTATGAGTGTGAGGGAGTATGCCCTCAAGTTCACCCAACTATCCAAATATGCTCCTCAATTGGTGGCCAATCGGAGGACTAGGATGACTAAGTTTGTGATAGGTGTCTCCAATTTGGTGAGTGAGGAATGTCGGCCTGCTTTGTTGATTAGTGACATGAACTTGTCCCGCTTGATGACATATGCTGAATAATTGGAAGGGGAAAAGTTGAAGAAAAGGAGAAGTGAGGGGTCCAAGAGGGCTAGATTTGAGGGTAGCTTCCAAGATCTTGAGTCCGACCATGCTCCAAATGAGAGGATTGTCAAGAGTAGACTGGGAAGCCCCAAGAATTTAGGTGGAGGTGTTGGTGGACAAGCTTCTCCTAGGTGCAACAAGTGTGGAAAATGCCACCCGGGAGATTGCTTAGCCGGATCGGGTGCGTGCTTTGGATGTGGTGGAATGGATCATAAGATGAGACATTGCTTGTGGGTCCCTAAGAACCATAAGGATAGTCGTCGGCGTTCTCAACCATACCCCTCTAGGAGTCACTAGGCTTGGCATGGTGCTTCGAAGGTAAGTTGAAGATTTTGATTTTGATGAATCTGAGTTTCATTATTTCCTTCACTATTCTTTTGGTTGCTAGTGGGCTTCTTGTGTGTCCTGAGTTTTTATGTGACCCTTTAGTGTCTATATCTTGGTTGAGTATATGGTTTCTAGAAAGTCTATAAGTGTTGATCCATGTTCATATTGCATTAGGTCTTTCCCCATGACTTGTTGGAATTGGTGTGGTGGTTTTGATGTTATACTTGGGATGGAGTAGTTGCTTGCATGTTGTGTCTCCATGGATAGTACGACCCGTAGAGCCAGTTTTCGATTTCCTAATGAACCCGTCTTTGAGTAGGAAGTTTTTAAGTGGTAGCAAAAGTGGTAGGTTCATTCTTGTCTTAAGGTTCAATTGATCTCTAAGGGTTGCCTTTGTTCTCATTGCGTAGGAATCTTGTCTTGTAATCTTGGTTGAACTTAGCTTGATGTGTTGGAGGTCTTGGGGTAGTTTGGGCTACTTGTATAACATGTTTCCAATAAGTGTGGAACCCGTAAGGTTGTAATATGATGGTTGTGGATGGTTGATCTATTTGGTCAATTACAATGGGTTAGTCACTTCACTATGGTCAATCTTTTGTTTGAGCTTGGTCCCCAAGTGAGCATTTTTAGTAGTGGTGGAGTTATTTGGTTGATTTATGCATTGACTATGTTTATGGGTCTCTAGAATAGGGTTTTAAAACCCTACCTTGATATGATTGTGTTGACCTCTAGTGATGAGGTATTGATTTGTTTAGAGCTTGTGAATCATTTGGGGATAGTGTTGCAAGTTTGGACGATGAGAGGTTGTTTGCTAAATATGGTGAGTGTGCATTGTGGATAGCAAGAAGGTGGTTAGAATTCTTTAAAGGTTATGATATGAGTGTGCATTAGCTTTCCCGGTTAGGCTAGTGTTGTGATTGATGCCCTAAGTAGCCTAGTATGTGTTGATGGTGGCAAAGAGGTGACTTGAGTGGTCTATTGTTTGGCTAGATTGAGGTACTAGGTTGGAGGAAGTTGAGCATGGTAGTATAGAGTTCTTGATGGATCCAAACCTTCGTTGGTTGGGGAGATTTAGATTAAGCAAGGCCTCGATTATGCCTGCCTTATTAGAGTTGGAAGTCTTGGGTGAGAAGATGATAGAGTAGAGGTTGTCTCCCAAGGGGGAGATGGCAGTTATGGTACCAAGTGGGTTAGGTGTATTTAAGGTTGACAATTGAGTTGAGGATTGTGAATCCTTATAGAGTGTAGAGGGAGGTTGGTAAGGTTGCATAAGTTGGGGATTGCCTATGGTAGGGGTATGTTTATCCGGTTTGTCATGCTTCTAGGTTGAAGGGATGTGTTGGTGACCCTAGTGCTATAGAACTCCTTGAAGTTGTGGGTGAGGTGGAGGATAAGTTGGCTTAGAAGGAGGTTCCAGTGGAGGTGTTGGATGAATGATTGGAGAAGTTGATTGATAATGATGTAGTGTTCTTCAAGGCCATTTTGGAAGAGTCGTCTATTCGTCTATGTCTCTCAGGAAGCTAGTATGTGCATGGAAAAGCATACTCATATTTCTTTCATGTTATTCAAGCTTATGATGAAACGCTAAGCCCCTTTTTATGATTCCAAGTCTCATTTTTCAGCCCTTATGTCATTCATATGCATTCATGTTTAAGTTGGCAAGTTTATAATAATTTTACACCTATGCTGGGATTTTAAAAATGGTGTTTTAAAGTGTATTGTTGCATTCTTGTTAGGGCTGATCTCCTTATGATTATTCTTCTCTTGTACATTTCTTTGACATTCGGGGACGAATGTTCCCAAGGGGGAGATATTGTAACGACCCCAAAAAGTT
>JAPFFP010000070.1:842475-856020 GCA_026153255.1 Solanum medicagineum
TAAAAATTAAAATTTACAAAATTTGAATTTCTTGTAAAATAATTTTTTATTTTTTGTATGGAGGTGGGGTGGGGGGAGGGGGGCTAGCGGGATGAGGGTCGAGGTGGAGAAAAAAAATTTAAAAAATTTACAAAATTTGAATTTTTTTGTAAAATAATTTTTAAATTTTTTATGGGGCTGGGAGTGGGGTTGGGGGGAGGCTCGGGGGATGAGGTCTGGGGTGGACTGAAAATTTAAATTTAAATTTTTCATAAAATGAATTTATTTTGGTCAATAACAAATATTTTTTACTTTTTTTAAGGCACAATACACAAATTTGATCCTTAACTTAGAGCAAAATTATAAGTTGGAACTCAAACTTTCAACTTGCACAAATAGGCACTCCAACTTGCTCATTCTTGAACATTTAAATACAAGGTGCAAGCTGCCTAAGTGCGTGAGTTACAATCGAGCTGACGTATTTTTCCCTTCCAATGTTGTGATGTCACGTTAGTCCACGCAAGCTAAACCTTGACAGGTCGCATTTTGATTTTACACATGGTATTCCTACAAAAATGAAAAAAAAATTGAATCTTGAATATTAAAATTTAAAATTTAAACAAAAAAAATGAATCTTGAATATTAAAAAACATAAAATTTAAACAAAAGAATTGAATCTTGAGTATTAAAAAAAAATAAAATTTAAACGAAAAAATTGAATCTTGAATATTAAAATTTAAAACTTAAACAAAAAATTGAATCTTCAGTATAAAAAAATTAAATTTAAACAAAAAAAATTGAATCTTGAATGTTAAAATTTAAACAAAAAAATATCATACTCGACCATCTTCACATCCAAGAAACCAACGACCTGAATTATTTGTGGACCAAGAAATCTTCATTATAGCTCTTTTTTCACAATGACAAAAAATATTTGAATTCACTGTTTATCAAAAAAGGCAAAAAAAAAAGTGTAAAAAATGGAGAGAAAAATGCTAAAAAGAAGAAGAAGAAAGTGTTTTTTAATTTGAAAATGAATAGTATATATATATATATAAAGACATGTAGTAGGGGTAAATGGTTAATTCATTCCTTTTTAATGTTGAAACGGTCACAAACGTTCCTCATATGCGCCTCATTTGCTTGTTAAAAACATGTTGTGCCAGGTCAGCAAGTTGCGTTTAAATGTTCAGGAATTGGCAAGTTGGAGTGCCTATTTGTGCACTTTGAAAGTTGGAGTTCCAACTTATAATTTCGCTCCAAGTTTAGGGTTAAATTTGTATATTGTGCCTTTTTTTTAAAACTATAAATAGGTGGAATAGTGTCAGATGACGTGATATTTTCTTTTTTTAAAAAAATATAAATAGGTGGAATAAGTTTATGATGTGGCATAGTAGGACTGAACAAATTCATGTCATAGAGAATGCATCTCACGCAGAAGAGTTGCTGTAAAGCTGTACCTACTTGATAAAAAACGGACAAGTTGAAGTAGCTATTTGTGCACTTTAAAGTTTGAGTTCCAATTTAAAATTTCGTTTCAATTTAAGAGGTCAATTTATGTATTGTGCCTTTTTTAATATAAGTATTGAAACTGATAATAAAGAGTTACTCCCTCAGTTCCACTTTATATGACTCAATTTCTTTTTAGTCAGTTCAAAAAGGATATATTTCTACATTTGGTAACAATTTAATTTTAAAATATTTATTTTACTCTTAATAAAATGTTTTGCGGTCACACAACATTTATCAGTTATTTTAGACCACACATTTCACAAATCTTTCTTTCTTTTACAAACTCCATGTCAACTCAAACTAACTCATTATAGAGAAGTAGATATTTGACAAAAATTGAACACCTAAATTATTTTCACTAGCGTGAGACACACAGAAAATGTCCAGAAGTCCAACTTGAATTCTTGATGTTCCCACACAAGCAAAACACACATTTGTGTTCATACTTTAAGATTTATTCATTTTACTATTCACAGCCACACATTTGTGTCCAAACTTTAAGATTTATTCATTTTACGGTTTACAACTACATATTTGTGTCAAAACACCTAAGTTATTCATTTTACGATTTACGACCACACAAAAATCTATCACTTAATTTGGACTATATATATATTTCAAAAATCATTCTTTCTTTTGTAAACTCCATATTAACTCAGACTAACTCATATAAAATGAGACAATATTTGGCAAAAATTGAACACATACACAGAAATGTCCAAGTCGAATTCTTGTGTAAAACATGTTTACTCCCATCACGGTTTGCAAAACTTGGGTTGACTTGATTTGTTTCAAATGGTCAAGTCTTCGGGCCCCACATAAATTGGCAATAAATTGAGTTGGAAACAATATTGAGATGATAGAATTCATGAAGAAAAGCTAATCCTAAAAAAATATTTGACAAAGATACTTCTTTTCCCACTAGCTTATGCAATTATGGAGAAAATATTTTCTTCTTTTCTCTTATTGATTCAATATGTTATGGCTAGTTCAGCCATGGCCCAAACCAATATCGCTACTGATAAACTAGCTCTTCTCTCTTTGAAATCTCAGATCATTTCAGACCCCTTTCATTTCTTGAATGAAAGTTGGTCTCCCGCTACTTCCGTTTGCCGTTGGGTAGGAGTCACTTGTGGTTCTCGTCATCACAGAGTGAAGTCCTTGAATCTTTCCAACATGGCCTTTACAGGCAGGATCCCCCGTGATATTGGATATCTCACATTTCTTGTTTCTCTTGACTTGAGAAAGAACAATTTCCATGGAAATTTGCCTCAAGAAATGGCACTCTTACGTCGGCTTAAGTTTCTTCATTTAAGTTTCAACAACTTCAGAGGGGAAATTCCTTCTTGGTTTGGGTTCTTGCACCAACTGCAAGTTCTAAATTTTAGGAATAACAGTTTCACAGGTTTCATTCCTTTGTCACTCTAGAATGCCTCAAGGTTGGAGACTTTACAAATGTCTGCTAATCTACTTCAAGGAAACATCCCGGAAGAGATTGGCAATCTCCAAAACTTGAAAGTGTTGTCCATACAACACAATCAACTTACGGATTCTATACCATTCACAATTTTCAATATATCTAGACTCGAAGTTATTGCATTTGCAAACAATAGCTTATCAGGAAATCTTCCTAATGGTTTATGCAATGGTCTCCCAATACTCAAAGAGCTTTATCTAACAAGAAACAAGCTTAATGGTCATATGCCTAGAAGCTTCTCAAATTGTTCACAACTTCAATTATTAGGTTTATCAGATAATGAGTTTGATGGACCAATACATAGTGAAATTGGAAGACTAACTAATCTGCAGATCTTGTCTCTTGGAACTAACCATTTCACAGGTATATTTACTTACTAGTTTCTAGGCACACATATTGCATGTATGTTCCATATTAAAAGATTTAGATTTGTTAAAATGATTAAAATTCTATAAAAATATGCATACAATGAATAATAAAATACAATAATTACAGCTATATAGATATTCAAAAGTTTAACATAAAACACCAGGGGGAGTATTTTAATGTTTAAGCAACCAACTATATAGTCCATAAACTTGAACATTTGTTAATAGTAGTAAACTTCCAATGAAATTATACATAGCTAATTTGAGACCAAATAAAAATATTGACCTACGATAATCAGAATTTCATATAAATTAAAGGGCCCAATAGAGAAAAAAATGCAACATACACATCCTTCTTAACTCTTTAATCATAATAATATAGATCAAAAAAGGAAATAAATAATTTTCTGAATTTTTATCTACACCTTCTCCCATTTCTAATCATAATTATAAATCTTCATTATCGAGCAAAACTAAAACATGAATTAAATAGTATGGTAATTATATAAATATTTCACTAGCTACTTTAACTTCAGAATAAAATGTATAACTTTGGATATAGGTCTCATGAAACCTGAAGTGTGAACTTATATAAATAAAAATAGAGGAATGTCAAAATATATCATAAAGTTTTAAATTACTTATTTAGATGTTATACATATGAAAAATATGAGAGTTATAGATATTAAGAGTTGCAATTAGATATTTCATTAGATATGAGCTATGAAGATGAATATTTAAAATAAAAAATAAATAAATAAATAATTAAATAGAAAAAATTAGTACAAATAATATTTAAGTGGATAGTATTATAATGATATTAATAGAGAATAAAAATAAATGCACTATAATAAGCCTTCAAATACAACTCCTTGATCTTTTTTAATGCATGAACATACTAATTACTTTAACTCAATTTGAATTTCGAAAAATACACGTTTTTATGAGGTCAAATGCTACTGCAATAAGTTATTTAAAGAGATAATTATACAAAACACACCTAAATTATATCACTTTTTTGAGTTTCATATCTAAAATATTGGAAGTTTGAGAAACACGCCTAAACCATCACTTATTATTTTAAGAAACGCACCTCAGTGGTGTGTGTAATACTGTCTCTTTTATTAGAGAAAACCTTGCCACATGGCATATCACATTGATAAAAATTAACTAAAAATGTTAATATTAGTTAAAAATAAATGATTAAAGTATAAATATTCTTTCGAAAAAATATTATTTTTTAAAAAGTAAAATTTAAAATTATTTTTCTCATATACTTTATTGCCCCCACCACTGTGTACCGCCCACCAAACCCCAATAATCCCCGCCCCTTTTATTCTTTTTTATCTCTTTTATAAAATATTTTTTAAAAGTTCAAACTTCAACCCTACTCCACTCCTACCTAAAAAAAAATATCTCTTAAAAGTTCAAACTTCAACCCCTTCTCCACTCCTACCTAAAAAAATTAGATTTTTTTAAAATAAATAAAACTATATCTCACTTGTATCTAATCCTCCGCTCCTAATTTATTTTTATCTTTTTTGTATTATTTTTATTGATATCTACGCATATTTTAAAAAAATAAAATTTCTACTTGTTTATCGAGTATAAAATAGAAATAAAAAATTTATTTAAAAATCTTGCGACAAATAAAAAATAATTTTCTAAAAATAATAAAAAATAAAAGTGGAGGATTAAGTGAGTAGCGTAGAATTATTTTTTCTAAAAATAATTACGATAATATCTAGATTATTATTTTAAGAGGGAGATTGTTACGCCCCGAGAGGGTGCCCTAGGTGTAATTGGCACTCATAGACTATTATTAGTCCCCAAGCGAACCATCTGGCCTCATTACATTCGTTCTTTCATAAAGATTAGCGGAAGACATAAAGAAATCATATTAGAGGGAACATTTCCATCAAAAAAACAAGGGTCATAGGCCACAGAACTAGTCATCAATATCCATCTAATGTCATAGAATGAAAAGTAAACTCAGTTTAGAAATGGAAAGGTGAAATGAACCCCAACATCAATCCATCAGCTCTCTATGTGTATGAAGCCTCTATAACTAACAATCTAGCACGGTACCATGACAGGCTATGGCTACCTCAAACTCAAAAATGACCCGAACATAAAGAAAATAAATAAAAGGCATCCTCCGAATGCGGGGGAGGACTCACCAAGTCTCGGGAGCTGGAATTCTGGACCTCAACGATTCGCCTGCTGAAATCCCCTGTCTACCGAATTTGCATCATAAAATGATGCAGCACCAGAGTGACGACAGTACATGGAATGCACGGTATGTAAACGGGCTAAAAGAAAACGAAATAAGCAGGATACATGGAAACATCAATTTATTAAGTATTCATCTCATCTCAGAACAAGGAATAGATATTATTACATTTAACATTCGCTAAGACCCATGCCATCACATCAACATATGAGTACTATCAAGAGAGAACCTATATAGGAGTTTATCGGACCTACACCCATCACCTATGAGCCAATGATGGTACAAAAAACTGATGTCGTTGCCCCATCTGCCCAATACCTTGCCAGGATAGAGGGCGTACATTATTGGATCCAAAATAAAAATAACATTAAGTCCTCTTTTGGGTCTAAGGAAATATTCGTTTCTCATGGTTCAATTCTAACCTACGTTGGCCATGTAGTTATGAGTGCGAGTGGGACTCACTCTTACCCATTTTGGTACTCGATACTTTTCCAATAGACTCAACATGCTCATAAATCTTAATATCTATCCTTTGTCATCATTTAGTCTACTTTGGACTAAGACATCAATTCATTATTCATTCATTAATTCGAGGAGTTGGGAATATTTCTTTAAGATTACATTGAACCTTTTTGAGGTTTTCAATTCATTATCATCAATCTTCAATTCTTTCAATTCAAGACCTGGACCACAACCAGCAAATACAATCATGTGATCAAGGCTCTAGACAACGTTCATTCTTGGACTCATTAGCCACATAATCATGTAGGGTTTTATATACTCATACAACTCATTTGTTTTGAACCATGTAAACAAGTAATTCAGTTATGATAATCATCACATTCAAGAAAAAAATATATTAGATAAAATAGTTTCCCTAAAAACATTTAAGAAATTATACAGATAGGTCTCATCATTAACTTTCAATTCTCTACAATTAGGGGGCATATGGGAGAACAATCCCATGCTTTGGGTAGCCTTACATCCGTGGATGACAAACTACCAAAACTCCCTCAGGAAAATTGTCTGAAATTCGAAACCCCAAGCTTCCTTTTGCTTTTTCTCTCAAGGATAAGCACTTAGAAACTTAAGAAAAGTGGGTTTGAAAACCCTTAATCGATATAAAACAACCTTAAAAATATGTTTTAGGACTTAGGATAGGGTGGGGAATGATGAAAAGGCCCTTTCCGAATTAAACAAAAAAATTTTGAAATTGGTACACTGGTCAGCGATGCACTAGGGACGCGGACCAATGTAATTCGTGAAATTTTTCGAAATTCAATTCCCGTCGAAATTTTAAACAAAAGCACCAAAGTGTTAATCCGCGCCCCCTCCGCGTCACGCCAGTGGCGAGAATCAACACTGTTTCGCACAAAATTTAGAAAAATATTTTTTGACCCAGTCGCTCTTAAATTGGATCGAGACCATTTTCTCACTCGATTTTCTGCGCTGATTGCAAATCTGATTTCAAATTTCCCATCAGAGCTTTGGAAGACACTTTATGCGCACGATACATTTTAGGGGTGTTTTGGTAATTTTTAGGGGTGTTACAAAGATGAAATAAGAATTTTTAAAAAAATTTTATAATTTTTGTTTGTGGGAGGATGGGGGTGGGGGGTATGTTGAGAGGAAGTGGTGGGGTGGGGTAAGAAAAATATTTATATTTTATTTTATAATGTTTTTTAAATAATAATATTTTAATATTTAATTTTAATTAATGCTATAATTTATTTGTTTTTTGTCAAGCGGAATGTTTTGTCCATGTAGAGTGTGACGTGACATTTTTTAAAAATAAATGAAAGAGTGTAACACACACCACGGTGAGAATGGAATAAAAGATAGAAATGTGTTTCTCAAACTTTCAATACTTTAGGTGTGAAACTCAAAAAAATGGTATAATTTGGGTGTGTTTTGTATACTTATCTCTTATTTAAATTAGTTAACTTTGAACTTCTATCATAGATAATGAAAGGTTAAAAGATAAAATAAGAATTAACGTTTAGGAATTTTTACATTGTTTAGTTTCTAAAAGGTATAATACATAAACTAGCCATTTAACTTGGCTTCAAATCACAAGTTGGACTTCAAACTTTCACAATGCACAAATAGGCACATTAAGTATATGGTTCTTAAATGAATAAACACGTGAATTCAGGAGCCTAATTGCGTGAAATACAAATGCGCTGACATGTTATTTATGGCCAATCTGTCGTTGTCACATCATTAAAATTATTCCACCTATTTATAATTTTTTTTAAAAAAAGCAAAAGAAACATTTGTGATTGACCAAAATAAATTTATTTTATAAAAAATTTAAATTTTGAAAATTTTAATTTTTTATTCCACCACACCCACACCCCTAGCCATACACCCACCCACACCTCCCAAAAAAAACTTAAATATTTATTTTTAAACAATATTTCAAATAATGAAATATTTTCATGTCAAAAACTAGAAAAAAGTTTCTTGAAGATTAGTAATAGAAAAAAGAAGAAAAATGGTATTTTCAATTGAAATATAAGGATATATATCAGGTATTTATTAAGGGCACGATTGTATTTCACCTTTTTTCCACCATTTTGGGCCTCAAAAAACCGACTTACGTGCTTAAATTTCGTTTATTTCACGTGTTATGCCAGCTTGGACTTGCATGTTTAAATGATTAAGAATGAGTTATTTGGAGTGTCTGTTTATTCACTTTGAAAGTTTGAGGTCCAACTTATGATTTGAAACCAATTTAAAGGGCTAAATTTTGTATAATACCTTTCTAAAATATAGCATGAAATGGTAAAATAGAAGCTCTTTTATGTTAGCTACTTTAATGTAGTAGTAAACATTAATCGAAGGAAAAACATTTTAGGTGCTCATTTGATTCTTTTTATAAGTAAATCTAAATAGTTTCGTGGGATAAACGTAGGGTTGTTCAAAATCGAACAGAAACTGATTACCCGAACCGAAAAATAGTTATTGATTTATGGATAATGGGTTATTGGTTTAGCAATTTTAGTAACGGTTTAAATTTATTTTTTTATTGTGTTATTCGTTCTTAACATTTAGGTTTTTCTTAAAGGTTAACCGATAATCCGATAACAAATTAGATAATTATATTTGTACTATTTGAGTTCGACTCATGTTTATGGTTCATTTGATTTGTCACCTTGTTTCTAAGTAATATTTTCAATAAAGAAAATGTTTTGTCAAATCTTAACTGTTAAATCGTTTATCGAACCGATAACGATCAATAACCGTAAAATCATATGTTAGAGATTGACTTAATGATTTTAGCTTATAAATATATGTTTGCAATTTTGATTTTATGCAGGGATGATTCCACCAGAAATCGGAAATCTTGTTAATTTGATGAACATAGACATGGAGATAAACCATGTTAGCGGCTCTATCCCGATCTCCATATTCAATATTTCCTTGCTGCAAGTTGTTTCGCTAGAGACGAACAATCTTAGCGGATCCTTACCAAGGGAGATTGGCAACTTAACCAACATGCAACATTTATATCTCGGAGAAAATATGTTTACTGGTACGTATTAACTCAAAGTGATAGCAAAAGGTACATCTCATACTAACTTGTTAAACTCACTAATTTCTTCATGTGTTGCTAGGTGAAATACCCAAAGCGATAAGAAATCTCATTGAGTTGGAGGTGCTTGATCTTGAGCTTAATAGTTTTAGTGGTTCACTTGATATGGAGATCTTCAACATATCACGGCTGAAAATAATGTCTCTTTCAAGCAATAATCTATCTGGAACCCTCCCACCAAACATAGGTTCTATCTTACCCAACATTGAAATTCTTTTTCTGGGTGTCTTAACCAATCTTGTAGGGACTATTCCTCATTCTATCTCCAATTGTTCAAAACTTACTATGCTAGACCTTCCGGTCAACAAACTCAGTGGCTTGATTCCCAATTCTCTTGGATATTTGACTCATCTACAATTTCTAAACTTGGGGGAAAACAATTTAACCAGCGACTCCTCGTTAAGCTTCCTGAATTCCTTAACCAATTGCAAAAAATTGAGAATACTTGACCTATCTTTCAACCCTCTAAATGTCATGCTTCCTGTCTCCATAGGGAACTTCTCCATATCTCTTACTCAATTTTACGTCGGTAGTTGCAAAATAAAAGGGAAAATTCCAAATGAAGTTGGCAACTTAACCAGCTTGTTAGAGCTTGGTCTGGATGTAAACAACTTGACTGGATCGATTCCAACATCAATTGGAAACATGAGAAGCCTTCAGCGCTTGAACTTGGGTGACAACAAACTTACAGGATTTATTGGAGATCGTATATGTGAATTGCAGAATTTGGGTGAAATTAACTTGGGACATAATCAACTTTCGGGATCTCTTCCTAATTGTTTAGGGAGTCTCACTTCCCTCAGGGAGATACATTTGGGTTCCAATAAATTGAGTTCCAATATACCAAAAAGCTTGGGGAATCTTAAAGATTTAGTGGTTCTTGACTTATCGTCAAACAACATGGTTGGTTCTTTACCACCAGAAATTGGAAATTTGAAAGCTGCAACATAGATGGATTTGTCGATGAATCAATTCTCAAATAGAATTCCTATAGAAATTGGAGGACTGCAGGAACTGGCGCACCTTTCTTTGAGACATAACAAGTTGCAAGGCTCTATACCTGATTCGATGAGCAACATGGTAGGTTTGGAATTTCTGGACCTTTCGCATAACAATATATCGGGAATCATTCCTAAGTCTTTGGAGAAACTTCGATACCTCAAGTATTTCAATGTTTCCGCCAACAAATTGTGTGGTGAAATACCCTTGGGGGGTCCTTTCAAGAACCTCTCGAGTCAGTTTTTCATCGACAATGAAGCATTGTGTGGTGCTTCAAGGTTTAGCGTCCCACCATGCCCCACTTCATCAAAGCACAGATTGAATAGGCAAAAAGTGCTAGTTCTTTTTCTTTTGCTGGGAACTGCAGTACTTGTATTTGTTTCTATCGCCTTTGTGTTCCTACGGATAAGGTATAGAAGAGGCAAAAGAGCTCCTGAACAAGCTGATTCATTGTCAATTGCACCAAGAGAAAGAATTTCATACTATGAACTGCTCCAAGCAATTGATTCTCTCAGCGAGAGTAATCTGATTGGTTCAGAAAGTTTTGGCTCTGTTTACTAAGGCATTCTTAGAAGTGGAACTCATATTGCAGTTAAAGTGTTTGACCTGCAGCTGGAAGTGGCATTCAAGAGTTTTGAAACGGAATGTGAAGTTTTACGCAGCTTTCGCCATAGGAATCTCGTAAAAGTCATCACTAGTTGTTCCAACCTTGATTTTAAGGCTTTAGTGCTCGAGTACATGCCAAATGGGAGTCTTGAGAAGTATTTGTATTCGCACAACTACTTCTTGGACATCAGGCAGAGATTAAGCATAATGATAGATGTGGCATGTGCGTTGGAATATCTACATCATGGGTGCTCATTACCCGTGATCCACTGTGATCTGAAGCCTAGTAACATCTTGTTGGATAATGTTATGGTGGCCCACCTAAGCGACTTTGGTATTTCAAAAATGCTTGGTGAAGACGAGCATGATTTGTACACTAAAACCTTAGCATCATTGGGCTACATTGCACCAGGTACGTCTTTTTGTTTTTGCTAATTTGTAGATTGATTTTTCCTCTTCTTTTTTCCCCTCCAAAACATTTATTCTTTAAATTTATTGTTTGAATATAGAGTATGGACTGGACGGATTGGTGTCAATAAGTGTGATGTCTATAGTTGCGGGATCATGTTGTTGGAAACGTTTACTAGGAGAAAGCCTAGTGAGTTTGAGGGAGATTCTAGTTTGAAGCAATGGGTGAGTCATTCACTCCCAGAGGCAGTAAGGGATGTTGTGGATGCCAACTTGATAACACCAAGCAATCGCATACAGAAGGAGCTAGACGTTGCGACATCAATCATGAAAGTGGCATTAGATTGCTGTGCTGAATCTCCGACAAGAAGGACAAACATGAAAGATGTTGTAGGGATGTTACAGAAGATCAAGATTCACCTTCTTGCATGCTGAGCATGTTCTCGGAATCTCTTGTTCCAAATCACTTGTTCGTTGCAAATGTTTGCTAAATTGTTGAATTCATGTAAAGATTGCTTGTTTTGTTTTCTTTAGCACTTGATTTGTGCATGATTCTGTTTTCAGAAATGCTAGTTGGTTGCAATAAATATCAGTGTTTCCTCTTAATATTAGTGTTGTTAAATGGTGGAACTTACAAATTGAATAACTAAAACCAAATTCTTGAAGCAGAATGATCTCTTTGTAAATTGTTAGAGGATTTAACTATGTGAATATAATATCAAGACAACAAACAAAAAGAACAATGACAAAAAGTTGCTATAATCATAAAGCCTACATGATTAAACCAAAAAAAGAAAGAGAACAGATCAATGTACGGAGTATCCTGCATTCATGCACGATATGAAGAAGGGTATCATCCAAGGATTGTACATCGTAATGTACGCAAACTACCTTATGTAAATATCAATGACTGAATCCACAACTCGAAATCAGGATTTGATTTCTTGATTTTTCACTTGTTGTTGCTCATTTCCCTGTCATGTCCAAACTATATCTTTTAATGAAGGCTTTAAGCCTTGATCACAAAACTTCCTGTATTCTGCAGTGTCTCCCGATTTTTTTGTCACTTCTACAACATGGAAAGCTGGAGTTATCTCAAATATCTCTGCATCAATAGCTAATTGCCCTTTTCTCCCTTCTTTGCTTCCTTGCATTTTTACCGTCCCGTCTTTCTTCTTAACCTGTTGAAGACATAATGAAGTAAATAAAGTTTGTTCATTCTAAAATACTAAACGTTTAGCTAAGATGGTCATACACGCAAAGCCACATAAGCTAAAGGTGGTTAGATTAAACTTTTAGATGAGATGAACTGGCAGGCAAAGTCACATATAGGCTCAAGGGTAGTCAATGGACGTGTTGAAGGAAAACCAAGTAAATACAGTGTGTTCTCCCTAACTTTTAACCTTTAAAATGAGTCATACATACCTTGAAACTCCGCATCGAAGCTACTTCCTCTAGCCTTGACACAATAGTGGACGTGGAATTTTGTGTTGTGAATCTAGCATCCGACTTACAACTCTTATCTTTCTCGAACAAGCTAGAGAGATCAAAACCAGGAGAAAGAGAAATGATATCGAAAGCATTCAAACAAGCAGGCTTCATTGTTGTTGATGAACTTTGTTATTTGTGTCCTGAAGAACACTCTGCATCTGAATCATCCACAATATCAAAAACGCTACGAGGCGAATCATCGTCCTGTTTCTGATCCAAATTAGGTGGTTTATCAATTTGTTTGAATCCTTTCTTGAACCAATTATTGTCCATTAGCTTAGCTAATGTGATTCTTGAAAATGGATTTAGATCAAGAATTCTTGAAAAGTAATTTTTTCACTTCACAAGGGAAATATTCAGGGCATTTGAATATCCCTTTGCTAATTTTCTTATACATTTCCATCAACCTTGTGTCGCGAAATGGAAGATAACCAGCTAACAAGACAAATAAAATCACCCCACATGACCAAATATCCGCCTTTTCGCCATCATATCCTCTCTTATTTATGACCTCTGGCGCGGCATATGCTGGAGTTCCACACGTCCATCCTGTCTTTTCGTCTCGTAAAGAGCACTCAACCCAAAATCAGAAACCTTTAGGTTTCCAGTTTCATCCAGGAGTATATTTTCAGGCTTCAAGTCCCGATGATATACTCCTCGACTATGACAGAAATCAACAGACGCGATTAATTGCTGAAAGTATTTCCGCGCTGCTGATTCCCTTAGCCTCCCTTTAGCAACCTTTTTGAATAATTCACCACCTCTAACATATTCCATTGCAAAATAAATCTTTGTTTTGCTAGCCATTACTTCATAAAGTTCAACAACATTTGGATGTCGAATCAATCTCATAACAGAAATTTCGCGTTTTATT
>JAPFFP010000070.1:860748-871030 GCA_026153255.1 Solanum medicagineum
TTTAAAAAAAAAAAAACATCTTCACGTGGCTGCTCTTTTTCCATTCTTGGTGGTAATAGGACTAGAAGTTTGTCTAATAATTGCCAACTTCTAGGACAAAATGTCAAAAATACCAGTTTAATAGCCTGTCCACTAACTCGGTGGATTCGATTTTATGTATTATTGATTTGGTGTATTAATTTTTGATTTTTAAATATATTAATCAATAATAAATTAATAAAATATTTTTTATCAACTTTTGATCCTTAGTGGTTCGTTTTTTTATTTACCCAATAAGAAAATACTTATAAAATAAATATATAGCTTCTCTAATAAATTGATGCAATACGATAAAATACCGTAAAACACATAAATCAATTGAGCACCTAAATTTAATTATATGCAATATTTCATTTCATATTCTAATTTACTTTTCAACAAAGGGGTAATACATTAGAAACCAAGCAAATGCATAACTTACAAATATCGATTTAGTATCAAGTGATGTTAAATTATTATTATTTAATATTTAATATTTATTATTTATAAAGAGATAAAGTAGTAAATTATTAATGACTTAATGGGTTATCGGTATTATCCAAAAACCCAATACTAAAAATCAAAACCAAACAGATAACCTAATAATTTTTTGTGTAAAACCATTAAAAATCCCTTAACCCAATAACATGATAACAATAAACCAATAACATTTTTTTCGATTTGATTTATTAGTCTATTCGATTTTTGTACATGTCCTGCTGTATTGGCAAATTATAACAAAGTATTTATGTAAATAATATATATATGAAATTTACTAACAAGTAATTTTTAGATAGAAAATAAGAAATATCTATCTTTCTGCTTGATAATAAATAAGAAATATCTATTTATTAACAAAGTATTTTATATGGCATCTTTTCCTTTTTGATTCGTCCCAAAAAGATTATCATCTTACTCTAATTGGAAACAATTTAACCTTAAAATTCCCCTTTTACCCTTAATGAAATGATTTTCACCACACAAATATCTAAGAATGAGTTTCGACCACAAGTTTTAAAAGTCTTCTCGTCATAAAATGGGACGGAGGGAGTAACAAAAGAATAAAAACCAATAATATACAACAACTACACCTCAATTCCGAACAAGACAGGTTGGCTATATGAATCCCCATTGTTCATGTCACTCAAATAACAAAAGACTAAAGCAATGTACGCCTGAATTCCAAACAAGTTGAGGTCAGTTATATGACTCGTCAAGGTTCTTGTCAACTCAAATGATAAGAGGATAGTTAGATACAACTCCCCTGAGGGGGTTTAAGAGACACGATCGATGTATATTCGTATGTAAACTAACACGTACATACTCAAACTTACACGGATAAATTAAGACAGATCAGGCTGCCTCGCTGGATAATAACTCGAGTTCAGCCCACCACAGAGGAGAAAGCCTTGGAACAGCAGCATTTGGCGATACATCGATTGCTTCCCTTAGTTTATCAATGGATTCTTTGATAGTTGGTCTCTTTCTTGGATCTTCTTGAAGGCATTGTTCAATTACTTCACAAATGACCATAAGCTCATTATTCTTGAAAGACTTCAATGATGGATCCACCAGTGAGCCGATATTCTGCTTGTCATGGCGATAATATTGTGCAGCCTGAAACGAGCAACGGTTATGATGTTATTGTGAGAGTTCAGACGAGCCTAATTTATATACACAGAAGCATGAAGTTGTTTGGCTATGTTGCTCGGACTATCAAAAAATGTTGTCAAGCTCGTGTCGGATCCTTCAAAAATGCACTACTTTTTGGAAGACACAACATGCACCCACCGGCATATTTGAAGAGTCCGAGAAAAGTAGGTTTCTGGTATGTGTACTTGTGGTTCGAGATGAAAGCAATTTCCTGTCTCTGGGTGCAAAATGAGGCTAACTTATACACACACACAAGCATAAGTTTTTCAGCTATGTTACTCTGACTCTCTACAAATATTGACAGACCCGTGCCAGATCCTCCAAAAGTGCACTACTTTCAGAGGATCCGACACGCACCTGACAATGTTTTTTATGAGTCTTGAGCAACATAGGTTTTTGGAACATGTAGTTATGGTTCGAAAGGAAAGCAATTTCCAGTCAGTGGGTACAAAATGAGTGTAATTAATAAACGCACACAAGCATTGTTGCTCGGATTTTCTAAAAATGTTGACACACCCATGTCAGATCCTTAAAAAATGCATTACTTTTGATGGATCCAGTACACACATAACAACATTTTTGAAGAGTCCGAGCAATATATAGGCTTTTGGCATATGTACTTATGATTCGAGATTGAAGCAATTGCCCGTCGATGGATTCAGAATAAGCCTAACTAATACACACACACACACATACTAGCATGACGTTTTTTTGCATAATACTCATGGATCGAGACGACAACAATTGGCTCAGATGAACCCCTTGAACCTTCTCTAGATCCACCGCGCCTCTGGCTCTAGCCAGACAAAAAAATTGCAGCCTCGGATCAGAACATTTAAGTTCAAGACATGAAAATAAGGAGAAAGGGTATTTACCCAGTTTAGAAGAGACTCTTTTTCTTCTGCATAAGGTGATTTGCCAGATATTATTTCTATTAAAAGAATTCCAAAGCTATAGATATTCGTCTCAGGATCAGCAAGCGGAGGCAGCACGGAGTTCTCTAAATCATCACTAGAGGACTTCGACTTGGCTGTTAGTTCTGACCAGAAATCAATCTCTGTAATCTGTAAGAAATAAAGTACTCAGTCGTTGGTCAAAGTTTCTTGATGACATATTATGGGATATATAACCATGTGAAGCAGACCTTAGCGGCATAATCATCGGTCAAAAAGATGGCCTTTGAATTCAAGTTGCAATGAACCACTGGGGGATTCAATTCATGCATGTATTGAAGACAGTACGCTGTACCCATAATGGTTCTCACCCTCGCAGACCAGTCGAGATGATCAGCTTCTTCAACTGGATCATTGAAAGAGTTGTACTTCATGTTATTCGTTAATAAATCAAAAAACACCATCATGAATGATTAAACTGAAACATAGCATTGCTAGCTAGAAAGTTTAATTACCATGAAGATGCTCGAAAAGAGATCCGTTAGGAGCATACTCAAAGACCATCATCCGAGTGAAAGGTTCATCCTCCTCGCAATATCCAATAAGATTAACAAAATTCTTGTGGTTCACTCGTGAGAACGTATCAATCTATTCAGAATGAACAAGAAGAAACAACTATGAGTTCTGTAATTGAAAAAGTGAAGTGTTAGATGGAAAGGGATTTCAGAGGTGGTTAATTTGTGAAATCAAAGAAAGGATTAACCTTCTTCCGGAAGGCCGTTTCTGAGTGCACGGACCAATCTTCCAGAGAACTTATAGTAGTTGAGATGACGGCAATCTCCACTCCGCTAGACAGTGTTCCCTTGTGTACTATAAATGAATCCCCACAGGTAATAATGTTGCTAAAATCCTCGCATGCCGTTTCAAGCTCGGATCTGTTCAGTTTTGGAACTCCTACAAAATGTTTTCACAGGCTAGAGAATTATAACGGACGAAAAATATCACAGATTAAAGTAAAGGATTGCATGTGCCTATGGTTGTCGTTGAAAAGAAAATTTGTATGAGGAAATGTTAGCAGTACTCATTTTTTGGCACAATATGATTAAAATACCTGTGACAAATGCTTTTTGCAGCTGTCCACTTAATCCAGTCTTCCAAGGGCCTATGGCTCTAGCTGCTCTGATTCGGCAGATTAAGAACAAAGATGCAGCTAGAATGAGCAAAAATACTCCAAAGCAAATCCCAAATATATACTTCCAACTACTTTCCGGTTTTCCAGCAGGGGGACCTTGGCTATTGGTTGGCTTTTTAACAGCAGGCGGCTGTTTTGCATCACTTGCAGACTGTCCCACAGGATGTGATTTGTCTTGAGACTCATGGTGCGGAGGTGATGAGGGTAAGTTTGTAGGATGTGTCCCATCGGTATTTGGGACAGCACGAAACGACCCACTGCTTCTGCTACTCGGCATTTGAATGACAGGAACCAACGGTCCTTTGATATTGGCAGGAGCAGGAGAAGCAGCAAGGTTACTAGATTGTTCAGCCAACTTACGGCGTACAATCTCCTCTTGGTGCTGTATAGTGTGGATGATGTGAGGCCTGGATGACCCTGCTAGACAATGAACAATCATTACTTGTAAGCTATTCTTCGGAATTCTTTTGAAAAATATGACGTGTTTACTCACTTGGAAGGTTGTCAGAGCACTCTTTTCGCTCATCCATAAAGCCCGCTCCAGGAGATGGCCTAAAGAAATAGGAAAAATTCTCAGTGATAAAACGTAATCAGATGACCCGTGATGTGGAAAACCATTTAATTACTTACAGATGGAAGAAACTGAGGTAACGCAAAAGTGTCCATTTTATTGGTTCGAGAAAGGAGTTTATCGTCTTGAATGGTTTCATGCTGCCATGCCAGATGCTGGAGGAAACAGGCATCAAAGTATAAAAGAAAGACATGCAACATACCAAATTGAGAAATGAACGAGATCATTTAGATAGTGTGTATCCGCATAGATAGATTATACAGCATTTGATACGCAAACAACAAGCTGAATATGAAGATGGAGTACTAAAACAAGTAAACGAAAATCCTACCAGTGCCGAAATTTTCTTATACAGCGAGTTCCAGCAGCAAAAGCAGAAGTGAGATTTTCGTCAAATTGCAATTCCGTGACTAAATGAAGCTTCCCAATTTCCAAAGGAACACTCTCTTCAAAGTTATTGTTATGAATCAACCTGGGAAAACGAAGTAAACTATGAGTATTTTGGTACGACTTCGCATCATAAATGTATATGCATGCATATACATCCGTATGCACACAACAAACTGTTTATCGTGGACACAACAAATCATTAACTTACAAGATTCTTAGTGACTGCAGGTCTCCTATTTCTGCTGGAATTGTTCCACTCAAATTATTATCCCTCAAGTCGAGCACTTCCAGCATTCCGAGCCCTCCAAATTCTTTAGGAATAGCACCATAAAAATGGTTTCCTGAGAGCACGCTGTGAGAGCACTCAGAAAGCAAGAAGAAATACCATTAAGATTCAAACAAAACTTATGCGGAAAACAATGTAAATGCAGAATACAAGATGACGAAAGCTGATTAGTAGATATCCAAAACTTATCCTTCCTCTGTCCCTACCTCCCAACTTACTTGACCTACATAACTCTTAGAGGTTGTTTGGTTTGAAGACAAGTTATATTGGGATACTCTCCACCTTGTTTAGTAGAAAAAGGGGTTGAGGGACCTCATGGGTAATTTTGTCATTTTCATTTTTTTATACCGGGATAACTAATCCCGATACTATTATTCCACCTTTGATGAGGATAACTTATTCCGATACTAACTGCTAATCCTGGTATAACTTGTTCTAGCACTAAAAGCCAAACAAGGGATAAGCCAATACTAACCCTTCGGGGTTGGCCTAGTGGTTTGGGCTTGAGACTTCTATATTGGAGGTCTCAAGTTCGAAACCCCTTGTCAGCAAAAGCAAGGGGTTTGCCTTCTGGGTCGAGCTCATTGCACCGGGCTTGCCTAGAACGGGATATCTTTCCTGTGTGGTTGGCAAGCTATTACAAAGGAGCGGGGCTTTACGCTATTCGCACCCAAAGGGTAAAGGCTGTAGATTCTCCTTGTCATTTAAAAAAAGGGATAAGCCAGTACAAAAGTTTTTATCCCGTGAATATCTATGCTTGTCCAGCATACACCAAAAGGCCCCTTAAGTTCTTTCGAATTTACATAAGAAGATAGAAGTCAATTCAACGATTATGATAACCTTCTACAGAAAACCATTCTGGTAAATCAAACCATTTAGACTTAATGTGCAAGAGCCTAAAGAAAAGCATATTAGTATAGCTAAAGCTTACAGGGATCTCAAGTGAGTAAGATTTCCAAGCTCTGATGCCAATGTTCCTTCCAAAGAACATCCATGGAGATTTCTGTACAGAACAAAAAAAAAAAAAAAAGAAAGTCCGACTAATTTAACGACATAAGAAGCATCACAATAGTCGTAACAAACAACTTCAGTCTGTTGCACTTGGTAACGATGAACATTAACGAATACAGAAAGTTTATTGACAAAACAATCTAAACTAGAAAACTTGAGCATGCATAACAAGAGACTTACAGCATTTGCACTTTACTCTCCTGGCACTCGACACCAGACCACATGCACGGGTCACAGTGATCAGCATTCCAGTTTTTAAGAACTCCATTTGGATCAGAATACACATTCAATTTGAATTGGAACAATGCCAATCCTGTTTCTCAAATCAACACTAATCAGCGAAACAAAGAATAAGCCAAAAGCATGAACAAAGTAAGAAACTACAGAATAGATCACGATCCGGAGAGACAGAAGACACAGCCCTAACAACAACAACAACATACACAGTACAATCCCACAAGTGGGGCCTAGGGAGGGTAGAATGTACGCAGACCTTACCACTACCATAGAAGTAGAGAGGTTGTTTCCTAGGAACCCTCGTCTCAAAACCCGTAAGTAAAAACGAACCAGATATGATAAAAGGAGGGAAGGGAACAGAAAAGAGCTATTATTAATGACAGTATGTAAATAAAGTAAACTAACACATAATATATCAGGTAACGCCTAACCCTACCATTAGCCTGCTACTCTAATTCGTGACCTCCACTTTTTTCTATCTAGGGTCATGTCCTCGGTAAGAACAAGTTCCGTCAGATCCTATCTAATCACCTCCCCCAGTACTTCTTCGGTCTACCTCTACCCTCCCTAAGTGAGTAAAAAACCATGAAAGATTAAAGTTCATATCCCAGCAAAGACCAAAAACTCGACTCCCTCTCTCAATTTATGCGGCACGTTTTCCTTTTTAGTTTGTCATAAAAAGAATCACATTTTTCCATGTTTAGAAACAATCTAGAATCACATATTTCCATGTTTAGAAATAATTTAATCTTAATATTCAAATTACACCCACACAAATGTCTATACATTGTTTTAGACCACAAGCTACAAAAGTTTGTACGTTCTTTCTTTGTTAAAATCTATGCCCAACAAAATACGACCACATAATGGGATGGAAAGAGTAAGTGATTTCTTCTTGTTGTTGCTAAATAAGCCCAAAGATACTCTTAACATGATTTGTTATCCACTTTGGGGAAAGCCTGCACGGTTTTCCTCAAAAGATCTCACACCGTGTTAAGAGATCCTACGCCTTATATGTGACTTCTCAATCTTTTCAGCTACCAATGTACGACTTTGTTCACACACCCAACATGTCTCATATGCCTAAGTCTCAATTAGTATAGTAACCAATACCAGTAAAACAATCACGGTGAAGGTGAGCTAGCTCGAACAGTAACGTCATCCAAAAGTAAAGAAAGAAAGAAACTAGAGAATAGCAACTACCTTCAG
This sequence comes from Solanum medicagineum, assembly GCA_026153255.1. NCBI lineage: Eukaryota > Viridiplantae > Streptophyta > Magnoliopsida > Solanales > Solanaceae > Solanum > Solanum medicagineum. The sequence continues at coordinate 868,209 of JAPFFP010000070.1, forward strand.
AATTCAGAGTGCAACATTCATGAACCTCCAAAAGAAGAATCAAAATAGTAAGAATCAACAACTCGATTCCATAAATGTTCCATCTACTCCTCATCTCTTGCCAACAGCCAGGATTCTGAACAAATACTCACACAAAATCGCCAGCTTTTTGATATGCAATGACTCTCCTCCGAACAAATATCACTCGGACACACGATAACACATTTGCTTATCTGCACAACTCTATACTAGACACAAAAACTAAAAAAGATTACAAACATAACCAACTACATTATTTTCAATAACAACGTTCAAAATATAAAGAAGTTAACACACAAAAAAACACAAACGGGATTCTAATATCAACTACATATAACAACAATAACATAACCAGTGGGGTCCAGGGAGGATAAAAATGTATACAATCACTAGCTCATACAGATAGAGAGGTTATTTTCGAAAATACTCTGTTTCAAAGAATCGAGCCCCATTAGCAACTATATATACATAAAACTAACTATAATCATATATAAATGGTATAATTTTCTATCTAATGAACCCATCGGCCCTACCTGGCTCCCCCTCAATGGGTGTCTCTCATTTTCTTAACATTTCTATAATTTATGCTGTATTACCTTTGCTGTCTCCATCAATGCAGAAACCCCAAGTCCTCAAAATTCCAAAGATTCAATTTTTAGCTGAAAATGCAAACATACAAACAACAAGAATTAATAAAAATTGAATCTTTTTGGGGAAAAAGCAAAAAAGGTAACCATAACATAACCATATTCTCAAGCAATCAAACAGAAATTCAAAAGATTTACCAGAAAAAGCAAACAGAGATCAAATTCTTGAAAATAAAAATCAAAAAAATTAATCAAATTGAAAATGTGGGATTTTTTTTATGAAATGTACAATTAATTAAAAAAATCCCAAAAACAATCTTTTTTTTTTTTTTTGAAATATTTTTTGTTGACTGCAGGATGATCTCAGAAGAGGAACCTCTCTTCGACCATCCCTGAGAAAAGAAAAGAAAAAAAAGGAAAAAGCTTTCTCTCTCTAACTAAGGAAAAAAAAAAGTTTTTTTTTCTTTTCTGTTTTTCAGTTTTTTCTCACAGCCCATCAATTTTTCTGACTCATGTAAGACGCGTTTTTAGCAAATTTCCCTTTTCTTAATTAGTTTTATATTATTTTTAAAGATTATATAAATATAATATAATATAATATAATATTATCAGTCATAATAGAAGGTTTCATATTCGAAATCTCTTTTATGCTTTTTCAATTAAGAAGATCACACTAAAATTTTATTTATATTTTTTTCTATCAAATTTATCATATTTTACGTGATATAATTTATTTGTCTTGTGTGTAGGCCATACAACGAAGATGAGTTTTAGTTTTATTTTTGCGTCCTACTCACTATCTTTGTGCGTGCTTGCCACTTTAAGAATAAAAAGATATTAAACAAATTTGAAATAAGATAATTTGATTCATCTATTTTCAATTTATTTATCTTATTTTGATTTGATTAAAAAATAAAAAAAAATTGAATCTTGTGCTTTTAGATTAAAAATGTCACATATATATCAAATCATTCTTTAATTTTATGGTATTAAATATGTCAGATGAAAAATTAAAATTAAAGAATTGTAAAAGAAGAGAGATTTTTAAAAATTAAACTTTAGAAAAAAAAAAAGAACAAACTAATTAAAATAAAAAAAACTATTTATTTATCTCAATTAATGCGATACACTTTCTTTTTTAGAGTATTCCAAAAATGATGATCATGGCTCAATAGTCCTATGATATTTGTCTTTGTGATGAATGAATATTTGGGAGGAGGTTTCATGAGTATGTTGTTTGTCAACGATATTGTATTGATTGATAAGATATGGGACAAAATTAATGGTGTTGGAGGTTTGAAGACAAATTTTGAAGTCTAAAAAGCACTTTAGATGAGCAAGACCAACGCGTATATCTAGAGTGCAGATTCAATATTGTGTTGGATGAAGCAAACACAGAAGTGAGGCTAATCACATAGACTATTCCTAAAAGAGAAAGATTTATGTATCTTGTATCTGTAATTCTGGAAAGTGTAGATGTCAATGATGATGGCGCACATCGCGTTGGGGCAACAAGGGTGAAATGAAGTCTTGTATGATAAAAGGTGACACTAAAACTTAAAAGGTAACTTCTACAAAGTGATGGTTAGACTGTCCTTGACTCCTTGGTGTATGTGGTAGAGTGCTAACTAGTTAAAAACTTACAAGTTCAGAAGATGTTTATTGCGAAAATGGCGATGTTGAAATGGGTGTGTGGGAATACTAAGGCAATAAGACTAGGAATGAAGTTATCTGAAAGAAGGTGAGAGTTGTCCTTATAGCAAACAAGATGAGAGAAGTGAGATTAGAATGGTTAAGCATGTGAAAAGGAGATACACAGACTCGCAATGAGGAGGTGCAAGAGGCTGGCGTAAGGGGTATATAGAGATGTAGAGGCAGGTCGAAAAAATATTAGGGAAAGGTGATTAAACCAAAAATGGTGCAACTTCATACATCGAAGAAATAACTCTAGATAGGACATAATTTTTATATATTAACATTCACGTTATGAACAAAACAACTAGCAACGTGGTATAATCTTGCACTTTATCAATTTATGTATACGTGTAAAGCAGACCGCTGTACTAAGCTCCCATTATGTGTGGAGTTCGAGATAGAGCTCTATTATACGCTATCTTACCTTACATTTCTGCCAGGGCAATTTTAAAAAACAACATATTTGAGTATAAAATTCATCTAGGTTCTTTTCAGGCAACCACAAAAGCACTAGATGAACCT
>JAPFFP010000070.1:880193-902605 GCA_026153255.1 Solanum medicagineum
TTGCTTAATTACTAGGGTAATATTTCCCCCCACCTCTATCATTGCTTTGTATGACAATCCAAACAAGAAAAGTACTTTTAAAATGATTTTACAATAGGAATTTTCATAATCAAGTTGAGATATATACTAGTCAACTTTTGAATGGGCTAAATTGAGTAGTAAACTCAAAATGGACAATTTTAATAAATAAACAAATTATTAAATTCAAATGAGTTAGACCAAGTCATGCAAGCATGATCTAATTTTGTGATCCCTAATTTCAACCATCCAATGATGTAGAAGTATGCAAAGCAAATGGAAGTTACAAAAATTATATAATCAGGAGGTCACACATTCAAACTGTGTAAATAATTTCTTACGAAAATACAAAATAAGATCAAATCAAATAATTTCTTATTGTATAATCTTTTTTCAAACCCGACACATATACTATTTCTTTTTCTTTTATCTTCATCATATGATATTGAAAGTTGGAATTATGAGTAAATTCAAAAGCCCAATATCACATGGTACATGGGCCTAGATGGCCCAATTATTAAGGCCCACAAACCTAACCAACAAATTGCAAAAGGGACCCTTTTAGCTTGAGTGATTTAAACTTCCTTCATATGAATAAACCAAACAATATTTAATTTGGATTGGGTTCATGTTATATTCTTTTAAAATCCAAACTTAATATAAATATGAAAATTCTAAATTCGATCTAATCTGACTAATGAATAATTTTAGATGAGAGTGTCTGAGATTTAATATATATGAAGTAATATTTTATAATTTTAATTAAGAAAAAAGATAATCTTGATTTTTTTGTGTGTATGTTTATTTTCAATTTATCACATATAAAAAAACAAAAAAAAATGTAGATATTTAACATGAAATCTTTTATATTAAATGTTTTGATTTAACAATTTTAACAAATATTATTAAATGATTTGATTTTACGAGGTGTAGGGGTCTGGTTTTCTTCTATTTTGTAGTGAATAAAATTTAATTTGTTTTTGCCCTAATTGTTAATTTAATAACCTATTATTTTGTTAGAATACTCTTGTGTTATTTAAGTATCTTTATTTAACATTTATGCCACACACATGTCATAATGAATATTTAATAAATTAGTAATTCTTATGAACAATTAATTATATTATTGAGATACAATATATCCTCAACTGTTCAAAAATTACTACTACTTTATTTCAAATAATAATTAAATTAAAGACATTTGGTTCGAATTCCGAAAGACAATTAAGTTATGAGTAATTAATATTTATTTTTTTATGAAACTTTTCAAAATATCACAACTCCTTTCATTGAACCTTAACTATATACAAGTTTAATATAGTAAGTGAGTAATTAAAGATGAAAAATTTTAATAATTCTAAAAATGCATGAATATTCATGTAATGACTTGTTAGATCATTTTGTGACGAATCCTCTCAAATCCTTTTTGTAAATTTAAATTGAAACTTTTGAACTATTCGGTAACACTAAGTGGTAATTTTAGAGAATAAATTTAATTAATGACCGGTTAAATCATTTTGAGAATGAGTCCTCTCTCTTTCATAAAAAACATTTTCAAAATTTTCAATTTAAATTCATTGAAAGGATTGTTTATGAAAAAAGAGGACTCGTTCTCAAAGTGACCTAATAGGTCATTACATTTTTACGAAAAGAATCTTTTACGAAAGAGAGAGGACTTATTCTCAAAATAACCTAACAGGTCATTACAATTCATAACTAAAGGAATCGAAGGTAAAAATTATTAACATTTAAATATGTTTTAGTCATTTATCACAAAGAATTAACATAAGAATTTATGAATAACAAGGAGATCAAAAGTACTATTATTAACCTATTCCTTTCATTTTTTCCACAATTTTTTCCTTAAATGAAATTTATGATGCACCAATTTGAATTTATCAATCCAACTCATTCTAAATATCTAATAATTATTTTTAAAAAAAGTTTCATTCTATTTTTTTTTTTAAATCTTGAAAGCAAGGAGTGGGTAAGGGTTAAAGTTTACCAAACACATGAATATACATATACAACTTATAATTAATGGAACGATACTATAAAGATATATAGTTGTCATTTGCCTCAACTCCAACTAATAGTTTTTATCATTTTTATCACCTACTAATATTAGACATGTTGACTAAAAATGTACTATTATTTTCTTTCACATGATGATGGAAATGGGAGGGCCACACAATGAAGAAAGAAGAAAAAAAAAGGGTGATTTTTTCACTCTTAAGGTTGTACTTGATGTAGGCCTCTATTGGGTTAATCTAGTGTAGTTTGATCATCCTGTCGAATCGATTACTGATCATTGCTTTAGTCGATAAATGGTAACACTAAAAAGATTTTTAAACTTGAGGAACGATGAGTGAGATATGATAAATGTAACAATTCGTCTTTTGACAGAAATCTTACATCAGTAAAATACAGGAGAGATGTTGGGTATATAAATGATCAGGCCTTATCTACTAGTGACTCGTTTTAAAGCTGTGGAGACCTAGACCAAAAACGAACAATATCACTAGTAGCTGGGTCGTTACAAATAGTATTAGAGTCACTAATGTGTCAGCCTTGTTGATGTGGACCAGAATTCAACTGAGTATAGGAAAATCCTGATGAAGTGGGACAAACTGAGTCTAGGCGAATCTCATATGGTGAGGCAAACTTCAACGAGGACGCTGAGTCCATAGAGGGGGTGTATGTACAATCCATCTTCAGATAAAAGTCCCACATCGCAAAACATAGGAGAGATACCGAGTATATAGGTGATCATACCTTACCTACTCGTGACATATTTCCAAGCCATGCGGGCCTAGACTCCAATTGGACAATATTGCTAGCGAGGTGGGTCGTTACAATAAATTGATATTTGAAGCATTATTTCTAAATATGTTTGTCTATACATATATATATTGATGTGGTTTAGATGGTATTAAAAGAGAGAGAGAGAGAGAGAGAGAGAGAGAGAGAGAGAGAGAGAGAGAAATTCTAGTAATTAATAAACTTCATAATTTTTTTAAAAAAATTATTGCCACCTTAGACTAGTTGAATATTAAATATAAAAAAAAAAGAGAGAACAAGATTAAAGAAATGTGGGTTATGACTTATGAGTAAGTAGCAAAAAGACACAAAAATAGAATTATTTGTCAAATTGTAATTATTAAATATATACAAATGAGTATGACCAATACCAATTTTAAAATGAAGTTAATGAGTATTTAATTGCCTACTAAATATCTAGGTAATATGTCTTCATCAATCATCATGCATGAAGAATTTGTAGTATTTGTTCTTTAGAAAAAACTAAAAGAAATGATTAAAATAATTCTTTATAATGACTTGAAAATTATAGAATGTCAACTGATCTTCATGCATACGTTAAGACAAAAATAAATAAACAAATTCTTATTCTTGCACACATTTCATGTCAAACTCAAAAATATAAATAATCAATAATAACGATTATAATATTCATTGTAATTTTATAATAATATAAAAGAAACTGATAAAGTATATAGAAAAGTTGATTTTGATAGATCTTCATCTCAGAAAAAATAGTTCAAAGCAATGCGAAGAAAATAACGAAAGTGAAGAAATCATGAAAAAAAAATACAATTAAAATATGAGCAATCCTCTGAACAATAACTACAATAAATAGTAACAGAAATCAAAGGACAAGAAATTATAAAAATAATGCTATGATTAATTACTAATATTCATCTTATCTTACAAAAGTAATCCGATTTTTTATTATTTTAATATCTCATTAATTTTTAATTCATGTTATTTATTGAGCTAGATTCCTTATTATCTATTAGAAGAAAAAAAAAAGATAAAATAAGTAAAAATAAAGGAGCATGGTAACCATTTATTATCAAATTGACATTTAAAATTCAAAAGATTAGCATTCTCTTAATCACAAAAGGGACAGATTAATAGTAAATAGATTAAATACTTTTGCAATTTTTGGTTTATTTTTTTAAGTTTGGTGTAAATTATTGAGGTATAGTATTTGCTATTTTTATATACTTCTAATTTTTGGCATAATTGTTTTATGTTGTATATTTTTTATTTTTTTTTTAGAGATTTGACGAGATTTTTTTAATTAAATTCTTTTTTTCCCCACGATTTTCACTTAATCTAATATATAATTTTTTTAATTCTTTGACAGAGATTAAAAAAATGCTCACTTTTACAAACTTATAAAATTAAACTCAATAAAGAATTTATTTTGATAAAACATTTAAAACCTATCTTAATCATAATGGACCCTTTTTGTCATTAATTTTCTCATAATTATAACTTCTTTTTATTATAACAAAAATTCATCAATTGTTAGACCCCCACAACTCGTCATTCCAACGTAATTCTTAAATTCTCTCTTCAATGGTTGCTTAATTAATAATCATTTTGTTTTCACTTTTTTCTATTCACTATCTAACTAACATCTGTTTTGATATCCCGATTAATTTAAATTTATGCTGCATAAGACACATTAATGCGAAAAATTGCTCCCTACAAAAATGTTTTTTATTCTCGAAACTTAAATTTAAAATCTCTGATTTAAAGTATAAAAATCTAATTCATCCCATCACAACTTGTATTATATATATTTTCCATTTTCTCTTAATTATTTGACCTTGTTTTTATTGCTATGGTCTTCCCACAAAAATATTTTTCATTCTCGAAACTTAAATTTAAAATCTCTGATTAAAAGTGGAAAAATCTTATTTTTTTTCCATTTTCTCTAAATTATTCTACCTTGTTTTTATTGCAATGGTCTCACTACAAAAATATTTTTTATTCTCAAAACTTAAATTTAAATTTTTTGATTAAAAATAATAAAATCTTATTCGTCCCATCGTATTATATATCTTTTCCATTTTCTCTTAATTATTCTACCTTGTTTTTATTACAATGGTCTCACAAAAATTCACCAATTGTTAGACCCCCACTATTTTGCATTCCAAAGTAATTCTTAATTAATTCCTTATTAAATGGTTGTTAATTATAGATGTATAATTCAAGAAAAAGAAAACGTGCTAAGAGTAGCTAGGAACATAGACTATCTAATTTTTAGAAATATGGCTTAATAATTATTCTAAGTCTTGGTGGGGAAATTAAATCTTCAAGAAAAGTATTCAAAGATTCTTACTTTCCATAATTCAACCTAATAATTAAAAAATTATAGTACTTAGTTGAATATACCATGAAATGTTACTCATATATTATTATTTTTAAATCTTCTTGTATTTGTAGTTTTACATCATAACAATCCATCATGGTTTGTGTGTAATGCAACATAATAACTAAATTAAGTATCACATGAAGTTATATTAAATCGACACAAATTATATATCACGATTCTGAAATATATACTTTCTCTTTTTAATTTGTTTATAGCTTTAATATATATCACAATGATGCAACATGATAATTAGGTTCATGTAGTTATATTGATTTGTCATAACTTGCATGTCATAATTTTGAAATGTATTGTTTTTCTCTTTTTTTATTTATAGTTATTGATATTGTGATGAATGATGATCCTATGTGATTTATGAATAATTCATTATGATAATTAATTAGACAAATTATAATATGAGATCGTATCGATCTGCTATGATTTGCATGCCAAAATTCTCAAATATATCGTTTCCTCTTCTTTCTTATAGCTTTGAAATTATGACATTACTTATATAATTTGTGAAAAATCTCATTACATAACATGTTTTAATTTTATCTTCATTAACAATATGGTAAGATCTCGTGTAAAAAATCTATCATCAAACCAAGTCACACGAAGCCTAGATAATAGACTTTTTTTCAAAAAAAAAAAATCTCATTGAGTTTGTCCTTGACATAATTTTTTTTAAATTTCTCATTTAATTAGTCTTTGGTATTTAGTTTAAGATTGATTAATCAAGATTTTCATCGAAAAATTCTATAACTAATATTACAAGTTGTAAATCAGGTTTATGATTCATACAACTAGTCGTGAAAAGTTTCAAAGTTTAATAGTACGAGTTGTGAATCAGATCCATAATTTGTAACATCAGTCATGAAAATATGTCAAAGACCCTTAAATTCAACTAAATTCTCGCGACTGACAATACGAATCACGAATTTGATCCACAATCTGTACTATCAGACTATGAGTCATGGAATTACTCATGGGAATCTGATTCCAGAAAAAACTTCATATCAAAGACAATTTCATATTCAAACACTGCAAGACAATAAAAAATTAGTGCTGGACCAAATTTCATAAACTAAACAATAAAAGATTTATGCCAATCTTATTTAGCAACAAATTAGTGACAGATTATAAAGAAATTCAATTAGCTAAAAGTTTTTTCCGATTAATTAAATGAAGATATCGGCAAATTTCTTAGCTAATCTATATTTTCTAGTAATATAAACTCAAATTCAAACTCAAAATCTCTCATTAATAATATAGAAAATTACTTATTGTATTCCTATTTTTGATATCTCAAACAAGAAACTCCTATTTTTAGTAGACACTAGGGTCCACTTCTTGGTGTTCATAGAAGTCTTGACTCTTTGGAATATAGCCGACCTACCTTAGAGAATTTGGGCTCTCATGATAGAGAAGTTACCAAATATTTTAAGGAAAAAAAAATGGAGTTTGTCCAGGATATACTATATTTGTTTTATTAAAAAAATAAAAGAAAACTCACTATCGAGGGTTGTGATGGATCAAGATTTAAAATTTTGAGTTTATAAAATTTGAATTTTAAAAAAATAGATTACTAAATTTTTTTTGTAAATTATTTATAAATATTTAGTGAATTTATTTATACAAATACAAAATCTTAGCTCAGCCTTTGATGATAGAATGAATGAGATCAGATATTTCAAATTCAAATTTTAAATAAAGAAACTTCATATATGGAGCACTTTTTCTGCATCAATAATATAATCGAAATCTGAATTAATCGAATTAACAAATCTCAAATACAAAATGATTAATATTCAAGATAAAGAAAAGGAGAACTCCAAAATGTGGAGGTAATATTAAGTAAAGATGTCAAACAACTTACCCTAACAATTGATAACTCCAACAAAACTATTTCTTTCTTGTTTTGTTTTTCACTCAATATCCGATAATATAATTATATTATCATTTTATAAAGTTTTAAATTTATATCAAAAAATTTCATATTAAGAATAAAATAATCTTATAAATTGCAGATAATGAATTGGCTATTTATTTTAGAGTATAGCCACATGACTTTCAATATTAGGTCAAACAATTAAGATAATCACATGCCAATGGAATCAAAGATTTATAGGGGACAACTGTCAAAGAAAAGTTCAAAAAAATAATTTTTGGGCAAATTAATTACCTGATAAATTGATTTCAATCAAATAATGTTTGACCAGTTTCATCTTTACTATCCATGAAGAAAGAATTATTGCATCAAAATGAGCTGCCAATTATGTTTAAAATGAACTACTAATAAGAAAAAAAGATTTAACTTATAAGCATCGACGATATAAAGATTTTTATTATTATTATTAATGAATTTTAACCTATAATAACAATTTAATTACAACAAGATTACCATTTATTATGATCTAAGCCATGAGATACACGTAAAAATTTTTTGAGCTAGCCATCATTGAATTAGAAAGTGTATATATCATGTAAATTCGAGATATACGCTAATCGTACCATACTAGTATGTTGGAACGACGTGAATGATCATATCGAAGAACTTTCCTTCTTCGCTTCACTCTCTTTTCCTTAATAAGAATCTTGAAATATCAAAATTTTTCTAATTCAATCTCAGTGGATTGTCCTATGAGACTGATGCTTCAAAAACAAAATTCGAATCTATTATTGTCTGACGATGATCTATCTTTAGTAGGGGCCTTTAATCAATAATACAAAAAATTATGTCACACAATGAAACGAGGTAATAATAAGATTATATATATACACATATATATATATATATATGAATCTTCTGGATGACTATTAGCATTAAAAAATAATTCCATGGTTGACAAATGAAACAAAAATCTCCCAACACCCATAGAAAAAAGTGACACCAATTAAATTTCCTCTTTCCTTACCCCAAATCCCAAAATAAGAAAAAACTTTTATGTGTCTCAATTTTGTGTAGCAGCTGATGATTATCATCCATAGAAGATCTTGAAGGCAAAAGCTAAGCTCTTTGTTTATGGTTTGTATTTTTATAAATAAACCTAAAATTACTATAATTTTTACTACTTCTTCTTCACTAAAATTACAATACTAAGGGAAAAAAAAGTGATCTTTTTATAAAATCCGTCAAAGTTAGTATTTGATCATAAATTTCAGATTAGTTTGAAAATTTATCTTCAAAATATTTGTATCTTCTTCATGAAATTTGATTAGATTTTGAAAATATCTTATCTCCATATATTTTCAAGTTGTCTGATCAGTTTTGTGGAGAAATTTCACTTCGACTCATAAATTTTTAAATTGTTTATCCAAACACAACTTCAAGTTTCAAAATCAATAATCAAAGAGTAGGAAAAATTCATGTTCTTGTTTATAGTGTTAAAAATCTTGCTATTCATAAAAAGTTTGGTCCTTTATATTAATTATCAATTGATAAGATTTATAATCACTTAGTTTTGTTCCCTTGATACTTAGTTTTGTTCATTTTCTACTAAAAAATAAAAAAGAGAGAGAAAGGATTAACAATGAAATATGTTACTAAAAAGATTGTATTTACTTATGTTTTATTCATTTATGATCTTTGATAATCCATCATAAATAAGGTTTTTCTTTTAATTGTCATATGTTGTCCATCATTAATTCATATCTTTTTTGTAATTAGGACCATAAGCTTGAATCTCCTTCTTCTTGATCCCTTATATACTTAAATTTTTATCAGCTAAGACAAGTATCATCTATACACCATGATTTTCTTGCATAAGAAGTTAGGTCTAAAAGATGAATAAGCATTACTACTTCTCTTTATTTCTTGGATATGTTGATAGGATTTAGTTGATAGAAGTATTTTCATATCATTTATCAAAATTCATCAGTCAAAGTGAATCATATAAATCGAGATATAGAAGATAATATTGATCTAAGATGAGTTTAAATGAAGTAACACGATTGGTGAAAATGATATGTGTATCAATTATCATGCTCATGACAAATCTTTGATAGTCAAAGTGCGTAGGAGATAAGTCCACCCCAAAATGAGTGCTCTCCTTTTCCTTTGAGCCTTCGGTAGCACAACTTAGACAATGATGGGTTTCATGATAGACCAACAAAAGTTTATTATTATTTTTTTTCCAGAATTTAACCAAAGATATATACTTATATAACTGACCCTATTTGTTTGAGCCTGAAACTATCATAGTAGTATTTAAGTGATATGAGACTTTTAAATATCTTTTGAGTAACCTGATATACATAACTTAAACTTTTCGCTTGTTTCAAATTGTTAGATATTTCTTTCAAACATTAGTTCATGTTTCTTTTTTCTCAATACACAATCCCATGTGCGATTATACTGACTATGTTACTATTGTTGTACTTCAGAGTTGTTCTTGCATCAACATCATGACAAGTGAGTCCATTGATCTAAATGAAGAAGTTGGTGATGAAGAAGTCATTGAAGTTACTAGTGATGAAAGTGAGAAAATTAGAGAAGAAAATAATAGTACTAGTTGTGGGAATTATAGAAGTACCAAGAAAGTAAGGCAATATGTAAGATCAAAATTGCCAAGGCTAAGATGGACTCCTGAACTTCATCTCTCTTTTGTTAGTGCAATTGATAGACTTGGTGGTCAAGAAAGTAAGTATACCTACTTCTTTACAATGTGCATACATTATATTTAAAAAAGAAAAGAATATAATATACTAGTACTAGTATAACATCAGTCTGAACGATAAAACTTTTGAAACTTGTGATGTACGATGCAATATACATAGTATCTCATACAAATTGCATTCACTAGCCACTTTTTTGGTAATGTTTCCGAGTTTTAGTCGTAGACTTGGAAACATAGTGACTATTTTAAACGTCCATAAAGTAATAAGTATACCGACTTCTTTACAATGTACATACATTGCATTTAGAAAACAAAAGAATATAATATACTAGTATAACGTCAGTCTGAACAATAAATTTTTTGAAACTTATGATATTCAAAGTGCAATACACATGGTATCTGATAGAAATAACATTCACTAGCTACTTTTCGATAATGTCTCTGAGTTTTACTTGTAGAATTTGAAACATATCAACTATTTTAAATGTCCATTTTAATTTTAATTTTTTGCAGGAGCAACTCCAAAATTGGTTCTTCAAATGATGAATGTGAGAGGACTTAGCATTGCCCATGTAAAAAGTCACCTCCAGGTTTAATTTCTTTTTGTATCAAAAAAGAAAAATAATAATTAGTGACAGACAAATTTAATCGATAATTAATAAAAAATTACCCCTAATTTTATTTAACGAAATATTAGCGTTAATTAACAATGGATTAGAGACACATTCATTGATAATTCTAATTTGTTTCTCACTAACCTACTATTTACTTGATGTAGATGTATAGAAGCAAGAAACTTGGAGAATTTGGACAAGGTAAAAATTAATTTGAAAATTATAGAAGTTTTCCTTTTAAATTTTGAGTTAATTATTTATGCATATTTTATATTTTCATATAGACCACAACTTAGAACTTAGGGAGACATTATTACATATCTAAAATCATAAATTATAGGGACACTTTTGATGTTCATCGATTATAATTCTTTCTTTCTTAATTTTTCCCCTAGAAAAAAGTCATCACATAAAATAAGATAGATGAAGTAGCAAACTAACAATTAAGTTCATATGAATTATTCATTGTGTAGTCAAAATAATGTCCATTGACCACTTTTTGGTCATGTCTTTAAGAAATAATTACTATCTTTCGAATTTAAAATTTGAGATGATGGTCTCTTGGAAATAACCTCTCTATCTTTTTGAAGTAGTGTTAAGGTCTGTGTATCTTTACCCTCCCTAGACCTCACTTGTGAGATTTTACAAGGTATCTTTTTATTGTTGTTGTAACAAATGAAACTTCAAGATAATAGTACCATTACTTTTGAACTACAAGAATAAAAAATTATATTTTCAAAAACAGCTTTTCTATCTCCAAGAGATAGTGATAAGGTTTGAGTATACCCTATTTTTCTTAGATTTCATTTGTGTGTTTTCGCTGAATATACTATTGTTATTATAAAAATATAAAAGTATACTATTTGTGAATTTTACAAATTAGCACTTTTCAGCTCATGTAATCGAAAAATAGTTGCTATCGTATGTTCCAAATTTCATAAGTGAAACTTCAGATAATTATAAGGTCATAATATGTGAAATTTGAAACTCTATACATTAATTATTTTTCAAAAATAATATTGAAAAGTGATCCATAAGCGCTATTTCTACTTATGGTTGTTTATTTTTACAGTACTAGGCCGTGGACATAGAACAAATCAAGGAAGAAGTTATCTCTATGGAAAATTAAGCCAAAGATTATTTAATCCTCTTCAAGACTTCAAAATGAAGAATGGTGCAATTGTTTTAGCAAGGAATTTCAATGATGATGATGATAATATAAACAACAATTTCCAAAATTCATTTGCAAGAAGTAGACATGAGACAAAGGAAAACTATTCAAGGTAATTAATTAACTTGTATGCCTCCATTTCATTTTACATGATACCGTTCCTTAAGTTATATATATAAATTGATTTCAGCATTAGGTCTTCCAACCGATATTTATATAGGTGAATCTACTTGAAATGTGGAACTTATAATCTTAAAATAAGAGGAGTTATCGATTACAATAAGTAAATGCATGCAATTTAACTTTAAACTTTCCATTTATCTATTTTATAGTCGCACAAATATTAACGAGTATGTTATTGTTATGCAGATATTTTGAATGGTCTTCCAATCAAGGAACCAACAATATATTGAGAATGAAAATATTGGAAAATCATGAAATTTGTCCTCCTAGACAGAGACATTTTCTTGAAGAAAAAAGGTGGCCTCCAAGTGAATTCAATCAAAATAAATTGAATTCTCATGAATCTTTGTTTCATCATACTGGACCAAAATGGAGTTGCACATATAACAGCCTTGGTCCAAAATTTAAGACCCCTCTTAGATTAGAGGTAAGTTTTACCAATATTTTGTACTAATTTTGATTTAATACTATGGTATTTAGCTTAGAAAAATTAGACATATTTGAGTCCTACTGATTTTTGTGGAGAAGATGTGAGTATTCAATCCAAAAGTTAGCTTATACGAACGCGAGAGTATATTATGTAGACTCTAACTCACATACGTGTAATTTACTTTTAGGACTTACATGTTGGATAGGATTTACATGTTGGACGGAATATATTTTGAAGAAGAATTGGAAATGAATTTACCTAAGTTTAGCTCTGACACTATGTGAAAGATCTTGAGCGTCCAACTTCAAGCCTTTTGCTAGTGACCAATAGGAGGAGTGCTCGAAGATATTATAAACTTGTGAAAACTATTATGAAAATATAAATAAGATGATAGATAATTGTATTCTCAATGCCTCCTCTACCCACCCTAGGGGGCAATTTTTATTTTCACTAACCTCAAAATATTACAATTCTCATGTTGTATACCATCATTGTATATCTTAATAATATGCAATAGTGTCATTTGTTTTTTCTTAACATTGTATACCACTAAGGTATACAAAGTCTGGATTGTATACCTCTAGGTGTACAACATCTATTTTTTTTCCCTTTTTTGGTTGGGTGGGGGCTGGGGGTGGGGTAGTAGGGGATGAGAAAATGATAGATGGATTTACAAAGTGGGAGAATCAAACTCTCACCACTAAAATGAAAATTCGGATAGTTAATAACCAACTTATAAGATTCTCCGTATTCATCTAGTAGTCTTTATCAATGCTACTTTTCTTGCTTTGATTCCTAATTTCCAAATCTTACTTTTATCTTTACGGGATAAAGAGACTATTTCCGATAGACCATCAATAAAGAAATATTTTATTTGTTACTATTAATTTTGACATGCAGATGAAACAAGACAAGATGTTCATTAAAGAAAAAGATTATTGGCTGCCTGATTTGCAATTGGGATTGAGTAGAAATGAAGACAATAACATGAAGGAGCAAATTATTCACCATAATAATAAAAAGATGGAGAACTCATCAGATATAAACACTATGCTCTCTCTTTCTTTGCCTTCTTATTCATCAAGTGCAACCTAAGTGAGACGATGGCCGGCCACGTCGCGTTGGCAAATGGAAGGATTGAATTGAATATGATCAGATTGACAAAGAGTCAGACAAAAATGGATAAAATATCAAGCTTCACACATCGGATTTAATTACTATTTTATTGACACATATGGGAGTAGCCTAGGTAGGAGGCTAGTACTTGAGATCTCACCATGTATGCTTATATCATATCAAAAAGGTTCAATGGCATTGGAGTGAGGTCTCCCGAGTACTTGTTTTATAGGCTGTTTAATCTATGTTGCTTGAATTCTTCAAAAATATCATTTTGTATGTATTGATCAGATCCTCCAAAGGTTATTTACTTTTAGATGATCGTGCAAGTATGCAACAAGCAGCATAGGTCATCGTGACTATATTCTCTCTTAGGTTGGCATGTATGCCTCCCTGCCTCGCGGGTGGGGCTGGGGTTATGAAGTAAGATAGAGACTGTTACTTGTCATTTGAATTTCAATATTGTGATATTGTTTATGTCCAAACGGAAGTACTCTTTTCGTTCTTTTTTAAGTGATGGAGGAATCGTATTCATTCTATCACTATGAAATGTTATGGCCATTGAGGTTTACTTTTTTTTTTTTCCTTAGTGCAAAGCGATCTTATGCAATTCTCCCTTTCATTATTATTCTGCAAATAAACCAACTTTGATTGATAATTTAAAGGGTAGTATGTAAAAAAAATAAATGATGAAGATATTTTATTTTTCCTAAATAAATATTAGCAAATATTTAGCCCTTTCTCCAATGACAAGTCTAACATAATAAATTATGAAAAAAATGGGGGGGGGGGCGTTACTTATATGTACGCTTTGGCTATTAATTTATCAATATGATCGAAATATAATTATATACACTACATATACATTTTGATCATATATGTTGTATATATTTACATTTAATATAAAATATACACTTTCTATATATAGTGTATATATAGTTTGTATACCACATGATGTATATAAGTTGTCTTGTGTTGTACCAACATTGCCTCATGTTGTACCTTTTGTTAAATTAGTTGTACCGTCTTACCAAGTTTTTTGACAAATTTTCACACCATATATTAATTAAGTACATGATCAAGGAAAGTCTTAGTAAGATAAATCTTGAATTTGATGTAGCTATTCATAAATAATGTAGGCCCTTAATTGGAAAAATGTAAAGTTCAAAAGTTTTTTCAATTAATAAAGTCATTGAAAATTTGCCAATCATTAATTACTAGAAGGGGTCATAACAAAAATAAACAACAAAAATATTTATTTCTAACAAGTATATTTTTTAAAAAATATATATAACAAATTAAACGAAAAAATAATATAAGCAAATTAAGGTGAAGGAAGTGCTAAATTATCTTTAGCCAAAAGTAAACAGGTCGATAGAGACTTTTTAATCGTATTAGTAATGAGATAATAATGATGATATCAAATATTGAATTTAATAGTATATCAATTCCAAAGAAAGAGGATAGGCTAAAAGTTGTCTTCTTCTAAAGTGGGATAAGTAATTGATTATGTCCACAATTATAGTTAATAAGTGTACTATAACTATGTGGTCCAATGGATGGAGTTGTTCTTACTTTAATCAGAGGTCTTGAGTTTAAACTTTGGTTATGAAAAAATTCTTAATAGGGAGTGATTCTCCTCAAATAGACCCTACGCAACACGAATCTAGATATAATCAGACTCTAATATAGGGAGCTGTTCTTACTTTAATCAGAGGTCTTGCGTTTAAACTTTGGTTATGAAAAAATTCTTAATAGGGAGTGATTCTCCTCAAATAGATCCTACACAACACGAATTTAGATATAATCAGATTCTAATATAGATATCAGAGGTGAGTGAAAAAAAAGTGTAAGTGTACTATAAAGAAGGGGAAAAGATAGAATACTTATTGGGAGAAACAAAGGGAATTTTATGGTGAAAATATGTAAGAACCTTAGTGTAAAGTGAAGATGATAAAAATGTCAGAAGGTAGTTAAATTCCCTTTTCATTATGGCTGCTTCTGCAAGGTGATGATTGCCAAAAAATATATTAGGGTATAGGACACTAGATTCACTTGTTGAGTGCATAAAGAAAGACAAAAAAGTAAATTTGATCTACTAGACTTTCTATTTTGATTTGAAGCAAGATTTTTAAAAAATAATTATTTTATTTAATTTCTTTATGGAAATAACTTGCTAGGCGTTACACTTGTTTATAGTTGAAAATTCCAACTCGAAGACTCTAGTACTATTGATTTTGCACCAGCTTAAATTGCCCCATTCCCTAATGTCAGAGGAGAATCCATAAATAAAGTCAATGTAGCATTCTTTTGGTACAGATATGATTGGATCGGAAGAGATAGCATATCCACAGAAAAAAGAATACGGGCCTTTGCCCAAATTTAGTTTAGACGCGGCTTGAAAGTGATGGAAGCCTCACTATCTTTGTATGCTTTCACCTCTCATTTATCGAGTATTATTTAGATGTGAAACTAGCAGATCGACGAATATCATATATGATCAAGAAAATAGTACTAAGATTATCTGCTTCTTATCATTCTTTAATTTCAACTTATGTGACCTAATTTGATTAGATATGACATTTAAGAATGAACAAGAACTTGCGAAATTAATGATCTAAAATAAGTTATAGATGTTTGTATAGTTATAAATTAACATTAAATATGACGACATTCTTTCTAGAACAGACAATAAATATGAAAACTCTTTAAATGTGACTTCTAATATAGTATCCTAATTAGTCACTTAAATCAACCATAAATTTAATTAATCAATCTTGAATTTTATCATGATGTTTCAATTTCATATCTTCACTAAAAAAGGACCCCCACCCCCTACCCCACCCCACAAAGGGACCCTTCTCTATGTTTTCTAACATGTTGTCCACTAACTTCCATATATGAACCATTTAATGGATGGGCCACAACTAGGGATGTGGACAAAAGCCAGATTTGTACAAGTATTGATGTACATTAAATGAATCTTTTTAATTAATTAACCTCTTTTTCTTTGGATATGTATATCATAATATAATGAACCATTTTTTTTCGGTTCATGATATAAAATGATTATATTGTTTTGATTTTTTATTCGGTGTTCAATATACGTATTGGAGATATAATTAGTATGAATTCACGCCATATACAATCTATTTTAGGGTGAAGAGCGAAGGAAGTCGCACTAGTCTAGCAACGTTTTTCAGCAACAAGCTAAGATCTAACAAATCACTCTTTACTAAAAGAATTTCATATTCAAGACTTCAATTTAAAATTCTGATTAAAAATGAAGAGATCCTATTTGTTTCACCACAATTCTTGATAGTAAATTTAATGAATATTATACTAAAATTGGAAAACCTAGCATTGGATCAGAAAAATCTTTGATTTCAAAGGGAAAATCCTGAGTGGAGTATATTTGTTTCTTGAATATTGTAACCTTTTTGGTAAATGATAAGAAAGAAGCACATGGTTTTGTTTTGAGACATATATTTTTAGTTACTATTATTAATTAATATAATAATATAGTATATTTTGAGAAATAGGACAAAAATATTTCACATTACTCTAAGTACTATAATCTATTATACTTGACTCTTCAGATAAGTAAAAGGGCCCATATTTAACACCTCATTTTCCCATGAAAACCACATCCCACCTGACTTTGCTTGAAGATATTGAAAGATTGAAACTAGTCTCAAAAGAAGATAAAAATAAATAAAATAAATTCAATTCTTGGAAAAAGATGGTCTAAATTGTCTTTTTTAAAAAAAAAATCAAAATTTTTGATTGAATGTAGACAAGAATAGTTGTGACGAATCCAATTTCGACATATGTTTGATGGAAAATTAGTCATAACAAATTCTAGTTTATTGCGTAATCTTATCAGTATGAACATGGATAATTCTCAAAAGAAGATAGTGCATCAGACTGTTCGCATAGGCCAACTTGATCCTCTTCCCTGGAGATCCCAGATGAGGAAATCTTGGGAGAGTCGCTGAAATGACAATATCTCAATTGGTCAAATTCAAAATCAAGTGTCTCTTTTCGATGAAAGATCGAAGTTATCCAATAACTTGAGTTATGACAGTAAAACCGATTTCTTTTTCTTTTAAGGAAGAACAAATAAAAAAAGACTTACATCTTTGATTGCTTTGATCAGTCATAAGAAATTCTAGTTTTTTGAGTAACTTGATCAACATGAACATTGATAATTCTCAATGCTGAGATAGAATCATAAAAAGATTGTTATCTCTTATATTTTAGTTCTTAAGGGGAATAAAGTGACTTCTAAAAAACCTTCCTTTAATTTGTTTCAATCATATGTTACAAAATTTGAATATGAATGGAGTTAAACAAAGAAATAAAATTGTTGAAACTTTGTGTATTATGTCTAATAATTATGTAATTATAAGATTATTATCACTTGAGTACTAAAAAAAAAAAATTATTTTCCATTCATTGCCCTTTCTCTTTGGCTATTAGTCTCTTCAACTACTCCAACAAAGAGAATTCAACCATCCAAATGTTGACATGTGTCAAATTATAATAGCGACACCTGTCCTATAAATAGTTGTGGACCCATTTTGAGCTGACTTGGCAAATCCAATCATTGATAAACATGTGTCACTAGTAATTAGGAATATGCCCAATAGGTCCCAAATTTCATATATTTGCAAAATGATCCTGATATTGATGGATTATAAAGGGAAAATATAGAATGAGGTTCAATTATTCATGGCATATATTTATAACATTTATATGGATATCTAGTTTATTCTGCTTATGAGTTTTTGAAACAAGGGTTTCCAAGAAACAACTTCTTATCTCTATGAGATAGCGGTAAGGTCTGCGTACATTCTACCCTCCCCAGACCCTACTTGTAGGATTCCAGTGAATATGTTATTGTTGTTATATGGATATAAGGGTTTCAGAACTGATTTGACAGTACCTTGAATACGTCATAACATTTGCATAACTATAAATCTTCTCGATAAAAGTAAAATAAAAAATTCAATACTGATTAATTTCAAATATATATTAATGTCCAAATAAATTATTATGGTATATACAACTAAATATGCTACATAACAAATTAAACCTATAATTGCAATAAGGAATTTTTTTTCTTGCAATATGAAGATAATCATAACTCAAAAGTCTAAAAAGGAATAGAAAAAGTAGAAGCATCCACACAAAAAGAAAGCAAAATAAAGGTAAAATCCCCAAAAGCACAAAATAAAATATCATCATTTTTATCCAAAAAGGTAGAAAGAAAATATTTTTTTTTTAAAAAAGAAAACTATACTTATAATTCATTAAAGAGACTTCTTTTCCCTTCTCTATATTCCTTCCCTTCCTCTTCCTCCTCCCAAAAAACATCATTTTTTATCCATCATGAGAAATGCACTTAGATGTTTCATAGCTTGTATTTTTCCATGTGGTGCACTTGATGTTATTAGAATTGTTCATTCTAATGGTAAAGTTGAAGAAATTAGTGATTCCCATATAAAAGCCTCACAAATTATGAAACTTTATCCCAAACACATCTTAAAAAAACCAACATATGAAATTTCAAGTTCAAAAATTGTTATAGTCCCTCCTGATGCTGAGCTACAACGCGGCAAGATATATTTCCTCATGCCAATGCCAGTGCCATCCTTGCCTTCCTGCCCATCTTCTGTTCCTCGTGAAAGGTCTAGAACTCGTTCTAGATCATCCACGAGGAATAAGAAGAAGATGAGACATGTTACATTAGAGGGTTCTGACAATCAATATCTGAGGGACAAAGTGTCAACACAAAGGAATAAAAGAGTTGGAGTATGGAGACCTCATCTAGAAAGCATCTCAGAGACTCTCAGTAATCAGTCATGATGTATTTATTATTTTCTTTTTTTCAATATTAAAAAAAAAGTTCAAATTGAATGAAATATTTTTCCATTATACTTTAGAATCATCCTCATTGATTTTAATGGTTGGTTTCAATGTCAAATACTTTTAGAGAAAAAAATAATATTAAAATTATTTTTGACTATGGTATAAGTTATTTTTTGTATATTTCATGTTGGAGTTTCGTTACGATTAAAGGTGGATATGAAAAAAAGTGCTTAAAAAAGATATGAATGCGTCTAAAAGGATAATGGAGAATAAAATTTAAATATTTTGAATAGTTAATTAGCAAGAGAATTTGTTTTTTCTTTAAATGTTTTTCCTTTTCTCTTTTATAATTTTTAAATATTCATTTTCACGAATATTTTTCCTCCACTAAGTAGTATTCTAAAAAGAAGTTATTGGCTCTACGTTTTGCTTTTTATTTTTTATTTTTTGTATATGCATAGAAAGAAAAACAATAGTGTGCTAATTAAGGAGTTGCGTAAATAGTTTTGAATTTAGAACTATATTATTTTTTATTTCTATTGAAAAATTTTACAATGATAACTATTTCTTTTAATTTTTCATTTTCTTGGACTTCTCTCATCATTATTTTTTGTTAAGATATAGTTCTTCTGTCTCTATATATATGACATTGTTTGAATTGTAATAGTTCAACTTTTAAAATTTTTAATTTTGATTATAAATTTGAACATGCAACCTTTAAGTTCCTTGAAATAAAATTTATATATTTTAAAAAAATCATAAATCATAATAATAACAATTTAAAAGCATATGAAAAATCGTGATCAAAGAAAAATTCATTTAAATTTTGAAATTTGACAGATGACAGATAAATTGAGTTAAACTTTTTAAAATTTCAAATTTTGATCATAAATTTGAACGTGCAATCTTTAAGTTTTTTAAAATAAAATTTATATATTTAGAAACTATTAAAAAAGTTATCATAAGTCATAATAATAATAATTTAAAAGTATATGAAAAATCACGATAAAAAAAATTATTTAACTATTAAAAGATGTCAGATAAATTGAGATCGAGAGAGTAAATAGTTTGATCGGTGTGAATTGAATGAGATTGAAGTGATGGTGGTGTGTGCAAAGTTCAATAAATTAAATAACAATATCTTAGAAATGATTTTGTTTTGGGAAAATTAATAATTGTTTTTTTTAAAAAAAGTTATCAATTTGCTTATTTCCAGGCTCTAGTTCCCCTCTTCTGTCGGCATGATGTTGAAATTTGATTTTATTCTAAAATAAAAATTGTTTTTTTTTCTTTTCCAACCTTTTATTTTAAATTAATAAAATAAAGAGCATATATATTTATTTTTTTGAAAAAAAAAAGGAATTATAACATGGAGGAAAGAGGAGAAGGGAACAATGAATATAACTCTGCTATAAAATGAAAACATGATTTTTCTATAGATTAGTCGTTAAAAAGTTCATAGTTAATTATTTTTTAAAAGAAATAATTCATTGTTAAATTAGATTAACAATTTATTTTTAATATTCAGTGATTGAATTTGTTTGTCTTATTTTTTTAGTGTATTATTGATACATTTGTTATTTATTAATTAAAAATTATTCGTTGGTGATTCCTATTTTTAAAATGCCATTAGGATATTTATGGCCAAGGTAATGATAGAATACAACTAAAAAGTTAAAAAAAGAGAAATAAAAATCATGACCCATGTGGAATTAAATAAATAGACTAAGCTAGCTAATAAAAATTCATAAGTGATTCTTCTTTGGATTATACTTAGATATTGTTATGATTATAGATCATATAGTACTTTTGAAAATTATGAAAAATTAGCGATTTTCTAATAGTATTTGAATGAATGCATTTTTTGTAAATTCTATTAGAGATGTTATCAAAAATTTATTAATTAATGCCGGGATTTTTTTTTTTAATAGAATTTTCAAAATTTGCTCATTGGATGTGATCGTATCAACAGAACTTTGTCGAATTTCATTAAGACTTTAAAGTTAAGCATGATCGAGTGAGAATCGTACTGGAATCTGTGATCCCTAGGAAGTTCTCGTGTTGCATCTCTTCTTTTGAAAGAAAACCATGAAACAACGATACAATAATCTCTGTGTAATTTATATCACTAGTTTGTGCCATGGAAGCAATATAATCACCAATACATGTCTACATGACATCCCTTAGGTTGATGCGATCCTTATATGTACTCTGCTAAAATAGAACACTTTGTACATTAGGTTGTCCTATCCTAACAGAATTTGACAAATCATTAGTATTTCTGATGATTTTTTCATTGGAATCACTTATCGATGAGATAAAAGCTCAATGGGATGTCTGCTAGAAATTACCGATTTTTTGATAGTAAAATTTTGAAAAAGAAAAAACGTGTATTTCTAATACTACCTCTCTATTTTTTTAAGAGATAGATATTAAGATAATAATAAATTTTTTTAAAAAAATTCTTTTGCAAGGTTGATGGAATAATTGTCCCCACAAAAATGCATCTTTATTTTTTTTCTTTTCAAGCATAGAATATATAATAATGCACTTCTAGCTTGCACTAAACCTAAACAAAGATAATTCTCTCTCAAAGTCTTTTCTCCATTTGTATTATAAATTAATTAATGAGACTATATTATAAAATTTATTCATTTTTATGCCAAGAGAATCCTAAAAAAGTTTCATAAAAGATCACCATTTAAAACATTCAGACATTTATTTTTAATATTTTAAACCCTCTTGATAAAAATTTTAACTACTCCACAAAATCAAAATTTATCGATAACTGAGAAATCAAAGTGTTATTAAGCCTTTTCCTTCTTTTATCTATGTTTTATGTGGCTAGGGGTGGCGGAGAGATGATTGATGAACAGAGGTCAATTCGAAATTTGAAGATGCAAATGTTAACTTATATATATATATAAGTATAAAAATTTTAATCGAACATCAAATATTGTGACATCCACACCGTAACATATAGATCCACCCCATCGATGAAAATATGGATTCTCATTCATTTTAGTTTCTAAAACTTTCTCCACTAAATAGGGGACCATAATTAAAAAGGAGGATATATAATTATTTGGAATATATAAAAATTATTGGATCACTAACATCTTGATGTATTCAGAGATAAAAAAGAATAATACATAGTTTTCAATGATATATTTTTCAAGAATCTTTTACTAATGTTTAGGAA
>JAPFFP010000070.1:912521-929895 GCA_026153255.1 Solanum medicagineum
CGTAATTATCGAAATCTTGTACAAATCCACATGATAAACAAACGGGATTACCTGTTGTATCATCTGAACCGATTGTACGCTTTTGACAATACTTGCAGGCACGAGAATTCTCCATTGACACAGAAGATAGAGCTCAATTTTTCAAGCTAGGGTTTTTTTTTGGTGTTGGGGGAATTGGGGGAAACCCGAATGGACTATATATGGTACTATTTTTATAAAAGGGCATAATAGGCAAATGCTACGTTTGACACGCATGTCTATATGTCATAATATTTTGTATATATATAATATTTTATGAACTAGTTTGAGTATATATCACACGAAATGTTAGGTAGCATACGTATATTTATTTGTTTAAATTTATGTAAATTTAACTACTTACTTGTCACATATTTTCTAGCAGAAATGTGAGGTAAGGTTGCATACAATAAATCATTGTGGTCGAGTCCTTTTAGTGCTTCGGGCTTGGTATTTTTTTAAAAAAAATTACTTGTTTGTATATATATTAGTTGAAACAACTTATGTTCTTACTATTTGCTAAGCAATGGTGATGTTTTACCCCTATTCTAACTCGTCTCAAAATCAGGGTCATAGATTCAATTTTCGAGAGTAGCATCCAACATGAGGCAGGTGTTAAGACAGGATTGTTGAGTAATGTCAACGTTTTATTTATGAAAAGGCCCACGAAAAAAATAAGTCACTCGGGTTGAAGTTATAATCGATCTCGATTGATGGACTTGGTTAAGAAATAAAGTTACGTTCAAGAACCCAAATCCTCATTTTTCTATTTTGTTTACCCTTTTAACTACTGTTTTCTCTCCTCGTCTGATATTATCTAATCCATATCATTAATATATATGTCTCAAATTACTAATTAATTTATAAGATATAATTAATCTTTTCTTATATTTTATCCTTCAAATTAATTCTTTTTGAAAGTATAAATATTGTAAATATTGAGTCTTTGTTTCCACTTTGTAATGCGTTTTTTTCTGTTTTAAGAAATATTCGTATGTACTTCTTGATTTGTTTTTGTTGTATTGTGTGGCCATGCTTTAAAACATAAAAAATAAAATAAAAGAACCATAAAAGTAGGTCTATAAATACCCAAGAATTATAATAGGTTATTCATTTAAGAAAATATTAGAAATTTTTAAGTTTTAAAATTATGACTTTTATTATGTTCAATTTTAGGCACATTATTTTTTCTACTTTACTAGTATTAAATTTATGGATTATTCAAGCTACATCTCGTACTTTATATGAATCATCAATTGCTAAAAAACATGAAGAATGGATGGCTAAATATGGACGTGAATACAAAGATGATATAGAAAAGGCGGAGAGGTTCAAGGTGTTCAAACAAAATTACGAGTATATTGAGTTGATAAATAAAGATGGAACACGAATGTATAAATTGGGTATCAATGAATTTGCTGATCGTCGGAAGGAGGAATTCAAGTCCATTCGTAATGGATTTAAAATATCGTCTCAACAAGAGATAAAAACTACGTCTTTCAAGTACGAAAATGCATCATCTCCATTTATGGTGGATTGGAGGAGGAAAGGCGCGGTTACTAAGATTAAAGATCAAGGGGATTGCGGTGAGTCATCAAACAATTCAATTTTACATCTTTATAGAAAATAAATAAAATATAAAGAAATAGATTTTATTGATAAGCATGTGAGTACAAATCTGTTACTCCCTTGATTCTGTGAGGGCCCTTAGTGGCGTATTTAAGACAATTTTGACTATTTTGATCTCTCTATGGATATTTGAGAGGGTCTAAGTCCACCCATCTCATTAACCACCAATGTGGGATTTCTCGGCATTCTTCAACACTCCCCTCATGCCCAGTGCTTAGCATCTGGTGCGTGAGACGGGCCCTACTCCGATACCATATTGAAATTAGGTTTTAGGCCTAACTCACACCCCAAAAGCTAGCTCAAAGGAGGGAGGATTGTCTAAGCCTTATAAAAAGTCCACTCATCTCATTAACCACCAATATGAGACTTCTCGTCATTCTTCAACACTTTTCAATGAAATTAGGGTTTAGGGTTGAGCAACCTCCAACAGAAACCCTAAAGTCCTACAAAATTTCGATGTATTACTTATGACATTGTAACATATGCAGGATGTTGTTGGGCGTTTTCCGCTGTGGCTGCCATAGAAGGAGTTAACAAGATCAAAACAGGTAAATTGGTTTCATTGTCTGAGCAAGAGTTGGTTGATTGTGACACAAGTTTAGACCATGGTTGTGATGGAGGGTTCATGGATACTGCGTTTGAATTCATCATAAAAAATGAAGGAATTACTTTGGAATCTAGTTATCCTTACAAGGGAGTCGATAGCACTTGCAAGAAGAACAAATTACTCAACCATATCGCCAAAATTTCTAGATATGAAGATGTTCCATCTAACAGTGAATCAGCTTTGCTCAAAGCTGTTGCAAACCAACCTGTATCCGTCGCGATTGATGCTGGTGGATCGGATTTTCAGTTTTACTCTAGTGGTGTGTTCACGGGGCATTGTGGCAATGACTTAGATCATGGTGTTACCGCCGTTGGCTTTGGAGTAACCCTAGGTGGTACAAAATATTGGCTCGTCAAGAATTCGTGGGGAACTAGTTGGGGTGAAAACGGATACATGAGAATGTTAAGAGATGTTGATGTTAAGGAAGGACTTTGTGGAATCGCCATGAAAGCTTCTTATCCAATCGCTTAAATATAATTTTTACGAATAAGATTTTCTCATCATATTTGTAAGCAAATGGAAGATTCAATATTGAGAAATGAAATAGATTCTTTTTGACGAAAAGTATCTGTGATGATCAATATTCCACGTACATATATAGTGTATGACATTATAATATGATTGAAAAAATACATCGCGAAATTTTTTTGGTCAGGACAGGAAAATATTATTATTGCATCTCATAGGTCAAACTATGTTTGAAACATGAAGGAGGGTCAAGCTTCACAAGACTTGTGTTCATTTTGGTTTCAAGAAAAGTTCACATCTAGATGTTATATTTGTTAATTAAATTTTATAGATCGTCACCATAAAAAACTTTTTTACATCAGTCATGAAGTTATCTAAATGATATTACATGTAACTTATCTTAAGATATAAGATTGAAGATCTTAAAAATAAAACATGTTATCTATTACAATGGAAATTTATTTTTCAGTACATGCGGGGCAGCTAGAAGCCTAGTTATGAGTTTGTTTAAACTCAGTAATGTTTGTTCAAACAATGTATATATTTGTGTTAATTTAATTAATAGATAAAATTTAGATTTATAATCTAATTATAATTATAATCACTTGAAGTCGTCGTTTTAAAACTCATAAAATTAAAATTTTGACTCCATGACTCAATACGGAGTGCGTGGATATTCTAATATCCAATTATTTGTCTTTTAAGTTAATCATACATGATTTGCGATGCTATTTGAGTAATTTAATTAGTCCTTTCAAGTGCAAAAGTATGAGAGAATAATTCCTTTTCACATAACCATAAACTCATGTCTTCTAACTAGCTAGCTACTAGGTTTGACTTTTACATTATGGTTCAATAATATAGAGATGGACAAAAAGATCACAAAATTGTAAGTTTTACTTGATTGACGTTTAATTTTTATTCTTCAAATAGTTTGATCTTTAATTTTACTTCTTCAACAATCAAACTTATGTCTAGTCAGACATAGTTAATTTTCAAGAAACTAAAGTAAAATCTGAGATATTATGATACGAAAATATAAACTTGTGTCCCCGAAAAAATTATTCTATGACCAAACACTAATAACAAACAAATGCAAATCCAGATTCAACTTCTTTTCATTTCAAAACAACATATAGTAAGCACCACAATTATGTAATATTTCAAGCCCCTTTTAATTGAAGTAGTACAACATTTAATTAAACAAGCACTTAATTAAGCACTAAAGATAATGTGCTCTTAATTTAGGCCAAATTAATTCTAAATAATAGGATAAGAAGCCGAAGTAGCTATCCCACAAAGCCCATCTTCAATTCCAATATCTCTAGCAATTTTCATATAACCATTTTCACCCCAACTAGTCCCCCAAGAATTCTTGATTAGCCAATACTTCGTACCGCTTTCATTATTTGTACCATAACCAATTATAGTAACTGCATGGTTAAGACTATCACCACAATTTCCATTATAAACACCACTTTGGTACAAATGAAAGTCTTCATTGACCGCGATACCGACCGCGATGGGTTGTCTTGCCACCGCGGTTAGTAACGTTGGTTCACTCGATGCAGGTACATTTTCATATCGACTCATTTTTACGACCGACTCTTGGTTCCTACATATATCTTGATTTTCCTCGTAAGGGTAGTCGGATTCCGCGGCAATTCCACCGTTTTTCACGATGTAATCGAAGGCGGTCGTAATTAGACCGCCTCCACAACCGTAGGTTTCGGTTGTGCAATCTAAAAGTTGTTGTTCTGACAGTCGAATCAACTTGCCCATTGACAGTTTGTTTGCTCCTTCTAAGGCCGCAACCGCAGAAAACGCCCAACAACATCCTGGAATTTGTAAATGAGTTTAAATTTTATACGTCAGTAAAATAATAAATATAAAACAAGTATTTATTATGCATAGTGGCAAGAGGTTTCATTATTATAAAAGATTTTATATATATACAACACACGTAAAATCATCCGATAAAGGATAAAATAAAAAGTTAATAAAAATCAAGTTATTTCTAAAATAATCGTTTTTTAAAACAGACTAAAAAAAAAGTTGAAATAGGAGGAGCAGTGGTGGAGCAATATAGGGATGAGGGGTTAAGTTCGGTTAAAAATTATACTATGATAAAAATAACTTTTTAGGTAAATATAATAGGTGGTGAACCCTCTTCGCTTAATTCGTGTGCCTACTTCTTAAAATTTTGAAGCCCCTTAATCAAAATTCTGACTCCGCCACTGAGAAGGAGTAGTATTTGACAAGTGAATATGAAACCAAAAAAAGTAAAGAGTATATTGTGATCTGTGACTTACCACAATGACCTTGATCTTTGATGCTAGTGACAGCACCACTTTGTCTCCAATCCATATCAGATGGAACATCACTCAAATTTTCATATTCCAATGATGAAAGTGTTGTTGGAGATAATTGTTGAGATTTTGTTGAAGAAAACTTATTATTAAGTCCATGTTTAGTAGTATAATACCTCAAGAATTCCTCAGAAGTAAGATCAGCAAATTCATTGATACCTAATTTATATGACTTAGTACCATTATTGTTGAAAGACTCAATAAATTTCACATTCCTTTCAAAAATGTTCAATCTTTTTGCCTTTTCTATATCATCTTCATAAGTTCTTCCATGTCGCGCCATCCACGATTCATGTTTTTCCACCATGGAGGATGAATCTTGAAGGTTTCTTGAAGTAATTTGAGATGCATACATCACAATAATCATAAAGAGAAGGATAAATTGTGTTTTGCATTCAAGAATCAAAGCCATTGCAAGAAATACTTAGATAAAATACTTGTTTTTTTGTTGTTGTAATAAGATATTTTGATTGAAAGACTTACAATGATGTCCTTTGGTATATAGGGGGCTATTTATAGGGATGTTAGGATCTTAGTAATGATTGATTTACAACAGATGTCCTTTTAAGGTTATGATTTAGATTTTTTGGTCTCTAATTTTGAGAAGTTGTGCAAATATAGCCTTAGAGTGGGACCGGTAAAATATTAAAGTGTCGTCCTACATTTACAAAATTTTAGATCATGGTCTAATATTTTCTTTTAACACTTTTAGTTTCTGCAGAAGAAATCTTTTATGTTGTGGTATAAAAGATCCATAAGCTGCAAAAAACATGATAAAACGTTTTTCTCAAAATATTGGGCTAAAACGATCTAAGAGTACTCCTAATAAGAAGCGATATTGTCAATTCTAGGCCAAGACTATGCAGTAAGTTTTCAATATCTTACAACTAGCTTCATCTTCTTCTTTTTTTAACCAACCAATATGCAATTGTTTTGCACACCAACATTAAATAATACTCCCACTGTTTTAGAATAAAATGATCTTCTTTTATTTTTGATCAGTTTAAAAAAGAAATGATCCATTTTTCAGTAAAATTTCATTTTTAATTTCCTGTGTGGCATGTTTAACGCCAGAAGACTATAGGACATGTTGATACATCTAATATAACTTTAATTTAGGATTATAAAATTAAAAGAAATTTCTTTATTTTATGAGATGGAGAAAGTATTTCCTAAAAGGAATAATCCACAAATTTTTTAATATTACTTTTTAAAAGATTTCCAAGAAAATGGTTAGGATGTTCACATATATCTGTATGGAGATGCGTATTTAACAACCTTTGCAGCGTGAAATAGGATGTTAATTTCCTTCAAATTAAGACCCACTATGGTCCACTTTAATACTTTTTATAAAATATTTATATTTTTTCCTTCTCTATGTGATGATAGAAACAAGACATGACTACTTTCAAACTTTTTAAAAGAAA
Organism: Solanum medicagineum; assembly: GCA_026153255.1. Lineage (NCBI taxonomy): Eukaryota > Viridiplantae > Streptophyta > Magnoliopsida > Solanales > Solanaceae > Solanum > Solanum medicagineum. Next base: position 919,040 of record JAPFFP010000070.1, read on the forward strand.
AAAGAATTGTTTTCAGTCAAACATCTTCGTAAATTGAGATAAATGCGTTAATAATATTATTTAATATTTTTTTATAATCATTATTATTAACTAACCAAATTAATACTTCTTTCGTCACTTTTACTTGTTACTGTTTCAATTATCAAAGTCAAACTATATAACTTTGACCAACCTTTTATGAGAAAGATTGCAACTTTATAATATTTTTCATATAGTTTTCGACCATCTATATTAAAAATTTTCAAACATCAAATTTAGCTTTGAAATTTAGTCATTTCTCCGAAGTCCATAAAGAAGTGTAAACAAGTCAAGTGACTTTTTGTGCCCCAATAATCACCATGAATGTGAAATTTGCTTTTTAGTCAAGTCCTTTTTTATATTACTTTATAAAGGTTATACAATGTTTCCAAGATATAACTAAATGATATACAATTCTATTTTTTTTTAATAAATAAATCAACATCCAATTCTATGTGTACTTCATGTGTTTGTATTGCATGTAATTTAATTACTTAGTAGGTCAGCTTTAACAATATTATTAGTAATTGATCTATAAGCTTCTTCAATAGACGTAACTGTTTTTCAATTATGTTTTCAGTGATTTTCTTTGTCTAATTGGATATGAAGTTTCCTCCGAAACTTAAGACAAAGATGATATATATTCAGATAAAATTTTTACATTACGAATGTCATGATTCATTTCGATTGACAGGTCCAATCGATTCATAGCCTCTCCAGCACAATTAATTTTCATGCAAGGATTAATCATTACGAATTTATATAGAATTTTATGAAATATTTTTAGAGACCAAGAAACAAATTGACAAAGTCCACAAAGTGTAAACAAGTCAAGTGACTTTTGTGCCTAATAATAAACATGAATGTGAAATTTGCTTTTTAGTCAAGTCCTTTTTTTATATTACTTTATAAAAGTTATACAATGTTTCCAAGTTATAACTAAATGATATACAATTCTATTTATTTTAGATAAATAAATCAACATCCAATTACTTGCATCGTGTAACGATCAAGTCCGTTAGTGATATTGTGCACTTTAATTTGGGTCTACATCCACACGACTTTAAATATGTCACTAGTAGATAAGATCGATCTGTTTACTTATATACCCAGTATCTCTCATATGTTGATGTAGGACTTTTTATCTTAAGATGGATTGTTGTAGGTTTCTTGATACATAAAAATTAGCAAATAATATTAAATCAATCTGGAGATTTTTGTCACAACTTAAAATATCTTTTTTTTTCTCAAAAATCTTGAACGAATACCTCTAAAATAAATATTACTACTTTTAACTCCGAAAAGCTTGACTAACCAAGGTAAATCTAATTGTGACAAAGTGAAAAATTTAGATAGCTAATCAACTGATTTATTAAAAAAGTTAATTATTTAATTAATTATGTCAATTTACTGGATTATTTCTTTGCGAAAATTGCGGCAAATGAGAAAAAGAGTAAAAAGTAATCCCATTTCTAAAAGTTGAAAGGAACTTGTCTTGGAAATGGTGAAATACATTCATTTTTGGGGATATTATACCTCCTTTTTAACAACCTTAGACGTGGAATTAACAGCTAGAAAATAAGAAATCAGCGATCATAAAATTTAATAATTCAAAAAAATAATAAAAACTTTATATCAATCTCATTTAGTTTTAAATTAGTGATAAATTATAACAAAATTCAATCTGCTAGAAGTTTTTTAATGATAAATCAGTTGAAGATTATTGATAAATTTTGTAGCTAATATTTTCTTGTACTGATACTTCTTCTATTTCAAATTATATATCATAACCCTGATTCGAACTCATATCACGATCGACAAGTTGCCTGTCGTGATCTCGTTGATTCCTTCCATAGCAGCCACCGTGGAAAATGCCCAACAACATCCTGCATTTCGCGATATTTTAAATAGTTATCCATATAATTGAAAAAACAATCAGACCTATCTATAAAATAGTGATAATGGTAAAATCTTCTTTGTAATATTCGATTTACATGTTACGTTATATTACATGTTCTCTATAGTACAACATGTCACGATAGAAGTAAAAGAATGTCAGGATGAGTAACGACGTTGTTATAGAGAGATTTGATTGAAAACGATAACTTGTATGACCCACCACAATTCCCATGGTTTTTAATCCTAGTAACAACGCCTTATTCAACCCAATTCATTTTATCTGGAACTGTCACATCTTTGTACTAAAAAAGATGTGGCATTTAGGTTTTGGTCACGAGTCGACATTTTGTATCCATAACGTGTGGCTTGGAATTCCTCATTCGACATATCAACAAATTCATTGATTCCTAATTTATAAGTCCGATTCCCGAACTTATTGATTGATTCAATGTACTCAAGATTTTGTTTGAACGTCTTGAGTCTCTCTGCTTTTTCTATGTCATTTTGTATACACGTCCATGATGAGCCACCCATTGCTCGTGTTTTTCAGCAATGGATGGTTCGGAGAAAGTGTGGATGTGGCTAGACTAGGCCAATCCCTAACACTAGTAGAGTGGCTAAAATGAACCTCAAATTGAACATAAGAGACATCATCTATTATCACTTTAAATTCTAATATTTTGAACTATTAGATTTTTAAGTAATATTTTTTTGAATGAATAAGCTATTACATTTCTTGTTGAAGAAATTATTTTCTAATATTCATCTACTCCTTAAATTGCGTTTGAAAGGACAAAAGAGTGAAATTTTCTCAAACCAAGTTAAACGCAAGACAAAATGACAAATTTGAAAAAAGAAAAAGATTTTATTTATTTGAAGTTTTCAAATGGTAAAATTTATCTGATTTTATTTATTTTAGATTTTTTTTCTAATACTAATTGTCTGAATTTGATTAAAGAGTGGAGACGATTATTAATTAAACTGTTATCAACAGAAATTGAAGAGTTTTTAACTTTAATGAATGAATTTGGTAACAAACTAATATTGAGTTTAAATTTTTTTTAAAAAAAATTTTACTTTTACATTTTATTTTGTGTTGAGGGCGCTCAGGGTTGGGGGTTGGGGGGAGGCTAGGGGGTGAGAAATGACTAAAAAAATTTAGTTTTGAAACTTTTAATATAATTTTTAGTATACAACTCGCTCATTTGCCACTCTTAGTCTATATCGTATTGTTATTTGCAACCACACTTGGTGAAGCATGCAAATAGTTACTCTTTTTAAAACATTCGACTAGTATTAAAAGAAAATAAATAAATAAATAAAATACGTCAACTAGTTTGAATGCTCGAATGGATAGAGTTATATTATTAGTATTTAGATAGACTTGTATATTTTTACCTATTGCTGCAGGTATGATTAAATCAAGAGTCAATCAGAAATAGTCTTTCTAATCTGCAAAAATAGAGATAAGATCTGTGTGTAATAAATTTACATTGTAATGCTATTATTGTAATATACATGTCACTAAATATATTATCATTTTCTTTCTACTTTTATGGTCCCTCTTATATCTAGTATCTTCTGCCTTTGGGGTTTGATATTTTGGGACGAGGGTATTTTGGAAATAGTCTCTCTATCTCTATGAGGTAGTGGTAAGGTCTGTGTATATTTTCGCCTCCATCTTCAGGCCCCACTTATGATATTCCACTGGGTATGTTGTTGTTATACATGTCGTTGAGAAAGAAAAACCAAAAATAAAATAAAATTGATAATTATTAAATTTAACAAGAAGATTAATGGGCCACTAGCAAGCATCATATTATGTGAAAACAACCAATAAAGTGGGCCTTCATCTCCACTAGAAGCCCACTATATTTAAATGTAATCCACTTATTTCTAGGCCCATTTATCTTTTTGAGTTTTTTTTATAAATATTTATTATTTTTAAATATATCTTTTTATTTATTAGCTAGGCATATAATATTCAGAAAGTATTTATTATTTATAATAATTTTATTATGTATTAAAAGTGAATTATATATGTATTATATTTATTTTGATTAAAAAATACTGCATTATGTGTTAAAAATGAATTATGAATGTAATATAGATGGTTTATACTATGTATAAAATAATTTTGCATGCAATATAGATGTATTACAAGTACTTCAAAATATATTAGGCTTGTTTTGATAAAAAAAGAGTTGTATTATATATTGAAAGTGAATTATACATTTATCAAAATTAAATAATTATAAATAATGAATATTTTCTTAATATGGTGTATTTACAAAAATTTTTACATACAAGACCAATGCCTCAACTATTTCAAACCAACAATCTTTTTTCTACTCCCACCGTCCTATTTTATTAGGTATTGTTTGACTTGGCAAGACGTTTAAGAAAAAAAATAAGACTTCTGAAATTGTTGATCTAAAAATCAGCCATAGATATTTGTGTGTTTGAAAATCATTTCATTAAGGTAAAGGAAAAATTGTAAAGTTAAATTGTTTCTAAATCTAGTAAGATAACATTTTTTTTGAGACAGACTAAAAAAATGTATCATATAAAATAAGACGGACAAATTATTATATTTGTTGCTTGTGAAGATCAGTCATGTAAAGGTGGACAATTAATGACCAACATGGGTTGTGATTTACTGGTGGAGTATTTCACCTTTAATGAGAGGACTCGAATTTCAAATCCTATAATGCACGATCCAAATTTAATCTAAACTCCACGGACTTCAAACACCGAGCGAAAACCCCCCAAAAAGGAGACAACTAGTGATATTTAATAGGTAAAAAGGAGAATGAGGTTGGTGGTGACAATGACTCATGACTATAGTGGTTGTGCATGTGCATTGACAATAGATTAATTGGGGAATTCAGGATTTATTTTTATTCGATTCGATGTTTGATATTAATTAATTCAGATTTACATATTTTTTTGGGATGAATAAAAAAAAAGTTATCACATAAAATAAAATAGAGAAAATACATTACTTATAAAATAACTAGTATTTCTCGATATTATTGAAAGAATTCCTTTTAAAATAATAGGTATTATAAATAATATATTTTGAAATCTATTTGGTCCACCCTTAACAACTTGTCTGAGGAGACAAAGCAGTGTGACTCCAGCTCTACAGTAGACAAAAGTCACAGCACAAATCACACTGCTATTGGAAAAAACAAGTGTGTATCATGGCAATGGGCACGAATAAAAGCGGATTTATAATTTAAAGTTTATAATTTTTTATTATAAATGTTAAATAAGTGATTTAGATTGTATTTATGTAAATTAAAATAAATTGATTATGATCTGTCTAAATATTATTTTGGTTGAAATGAATTAAAACTAAGTCATGATTGATCGCGATCTAATCTGTTCAATTTCTACTAAGCTTTTTTTTAGATAAATATTTATTTTCTAATGTATCAAGTTTTTTTAATTATGATTATTTGTTTAAGCTTTCACGCTTTGTGAAATTAATTGATTGAATACTGGGGACTTATAATTTTTTCTGGAAACAACTTCTACGACAATAGGCATCATAAAGGCATGATTCCATCGTATAATAATAGTAACGTCTAGGATCATTATATCATTATGAAATTTATCTGCAAATTGGAATAGAAATTTCCATTCTTCAATCATTTAAAATAATATACAAATATAAAGCTAAACTCCTTTTTTTTTTAATTTAAAAAATTTAAAAATAAAAAATAAAAAATTCCAAAACAAGATATCTAGACTGTAATAGGTGCCGTAATCACCGGCAACTTGATTAAAAATATTGTAAAGTTTTTCTAAATTTTTTTAATGATTGTAAAGTTATATAATTATATTACTTTAAGATTAGCAATTATGTCTTGGGATTAACAAGGAATATTATGTTGAAATTTTGTACAACATGATAAGAGTATTCAGTTAAATGTTTAACTTAATTTAGTGTACTAAGATTATATTTATATATAGAGAGAGAGAATAAATGCAAACCAAAAAAAGAAAAAAATGATGAAGAAGAAATACTCTAAGCATAGATATAGTGTTTCTTTTTTAGTTTCTAAAGTTTTTAGGATGGATGCAAATTCCTCATTTAGTTATTCAACTAAAATGAATATAATATTGCTAAATACTGATCACGTTTAAAAAAAATTGACCTGGTTTGATTTGCCATAAAATTTATGAAAATAAAGAAGATTTTACAATTCTATGATCTTAAATTAAAATTATGTCAAATGCATCAAAATATTCTTTAATCATGTGATCTTAAATATGCCGTATGAAAAATTGAAGTTAAAAAGAAAAATAATAATTTTTTTGAAACGGGCTAAAAAAGATAATTTTTTTTTAAATAAAGGGAATATTTTTTTTATTGTATATATATACAAAGAAAGTGTCATTAAATCATTAAATTAAGAAAATGTACCTTCATTTTTTTAATGTATGGTGGGAACAATTAACATGGGTTTAATTGATACAAATGGACAAGAAAAGTTGATCGATAAAAAGGCAAGTCCGATGCACTAAAATTTTTACTACACACAATTTTTGAGAAAAAGATTATTATATATAGCCTTATTTTGTATTTCTTTCAAAGACTGTTTTCAAATTTCTACATCAGCAAGCTTTCAAAAAAGCGATACACATAATATTTTTAATAAATCTAATATTCAAAAGATTTTTCATCAATTAAATATCGCCACATAAGTCGAGACAAATATTCTTTTATATATATATACACACATATATTGAATCAATTTTGAAGCACCAACTTTCTTTTCCACAGTACTCTTTTCTTTCTCTCCATTCTTCTTTATCCAAAAAAGAAAAAAAATCCAAAACCAAACATTTTTTTTTACAAGTTATGTCAAATTTGTTACTTCAATCACTAGCCTTAATAATTTTATTTATTTCTGCAAAAATTGTTAAAGCAGAGATTGTAGCACACAATAATGTTAGTGATTTGAGAATAAATAATAGAGAATTATTGAGTAATTGCAATTTATTTCAAGGCCAATGGGTAATTGACCCTTCATTTCCTCTTTACCAATCTTCAAATTGTCCATTCATTGATCCAGAATTTGATTGTCAAAAATATGGAAGACCTGATAAAGAGTACCTCAAATATGCTTGGAAGCCAAGTTCTTGCAACTTACCAAGGTACTAAAAATATATACTTTCATTTGAGTCGGGAGTCTTGAAATAGCCTCCTTATTATTTCCTTCACGAGGTAGAGATGAGATTTGATATACTCTATTTTTTTCAGACTCGAACACCTTATAGGACTATAGTATTGATATGTTCTTTGATATGCGTTATTGAGTCGAGGGTCTTGAAAAAATCTCTTTTATCTAGCTCCTCCATGAAATAGGTATAAGGTCTGCATACACGAGTCTATCTTCTTTGAACTTCACCTTATTATAAGACTAAAGTACTTGATATGTTGTCGTCGTTGTTAAGCCATCGATATAAGATTTTTTAAAAATGTATATTTATTTAAGACAGAGCTACATAGAGCTAAGGGGTTCAATATATGAATCGTTGAATTCCTTTGATGTAATGAAAGATTTTTATGTTGTGGCAAAAGGAGTTCAAAAATTAGTTTAGGTTTCAAATACCAAATGAAATATTTAGATTTTCTAGTCATTTTTTGAATCTCCTTGTAAGTAATTTACGTAATTTTTAAATAAATGTTATCATCTCATATTAAAGGGATAATATACATATTATTGGTGAAATTTTTTTTTACTATCACTATATTTTAACATGTTATAGTGGGTAACTCGTTTTATTTTTAAGTTATTATATGTCACTTATATCTTTTGGTGAAGATTTTTGAGAAAAGACTATGGTATATTGCTCTAGCTTGTTCTTTATAAATGATATTAAATATTCAATTTGACAAAAATAGTACGAAAATAAGAACCTTAAAAAGTTAAAAAATTATTTCAAATTCTAAATGCAATATTCTAGATTTTTTTAGGTGTTGTCAATGTCATGTCACATATATAAGTCACTCTTTTGTTCTTTTATTATATAATTATACTTGTTGTTTTTTGCCTTCCCTAGATTTTGATTGATATTGTGTCCCTATAAGTTTTGTTTTCTTCACTTTTATTTATTTTATATATTATTTTTATTTATTTATTGCAGATTTGATGGAGTGGATTTCTTGAAAAGATGGAAAGGAAAAAAAATAATGTTTGTTGGTGATTCATTGAGTTTGAACATGTGGGAATCTTTGGCTTGTATGTTACATTCATCTATGCCAAATTCACCCACTTCTTTTTCAAGAAAAGAATCAATTTCTTCTGTGACTTTTCAGGTTAGTTTTTCAAAAAGATATTTTTTTAAAAATAATTTTTAGTGACATTTTATTATAATCATAAGTATATTATGATTTATGTATGACTACAAGTTTTAGAAGTGTTTGGTTTTTCTTAAATTAAATTTCTGTCGAGTAGTTCGGATTCTTCAAAAGTATCAGCTAGTGCATGTCGAATTACCAAAAATAGTGTATTTTTGGAGAATTCAACACAAATACAACATTAGAAGCGAAGAATCGACAAAACTTAAAGTATAAATATTGTCATATAAAATGAAATAAAGAAAGTAGTACGATTTTTTTTTATTATAATGCAATTTAAAAAAGATTATTAATATTTATTAGAGTTAACAATCAAGAATACATTTAGAGTAATTCAGTTTTCTTGAGTTTCATATCTTTATGATACAACAAGCGTGCGAGTTTCTCATCTGAGCTATCACTTTATCTAATAGTTAAGGTGTGTTTTCATAAATAATTGTTGAGATTAAAAATAGTGGTAGATTGTTAAATATTATTTCAAGGCTCGAGTATTAAAGACAAAATCGTCTTTAGTAACTGGTAACTGGTAAAGTTGTTGTCATGTGACTAGGAGGTCACGATTTAAGCGTTGGAAACAGCCTCTAGCATAAATATAAGGTAAGACTATGTACAATAGATCCTTGTAGTTGGGTATTTTAGTGCACTGAATTTATTCTCTTTTTTAGTAAAATGTTTTATATTATTACGTAAAAATTTTGATACGAGCTTCGATAAAAATATCCAACATCATAAAAAAATTTTTTTTTTTTCCTTGCCTCTGATTTTTTTTTTTCTTTTTCTATAGAAGTTGGCAATTTTTAGCTTTCTCAGAATGTGCATGGTAGACAAGATTTATTTTTGTTTCTTTTTGTTTGTTTTTTATTGAGTAAAACCCGTGATTTGTCAGAGGCGTGATGAACAACAATTTATACTTTATTTTAAAAAATAAAATGCTATTTCCAAATTTAAACAAAGAAATAACATTTTCTAATTAATTCATTGTTGTATAGTATCATCGTTACAATTTATATTTTAAAAAATGAATTTTCATTAAACTTCATTCAATATTTGATTGATTAGATTCAATATATGTATTAGAAATCTATTAAATATGTAAAAATATTTGATTGTCAATGGTGATTCAAAATTCCTTAACTTCGAATTTTAATTTAACTTCTGAATATTGATTTAATTTTACTCTCCTGCACCCCAGCTAAGCTAGGAGAGTGCAAGGGGGATTCATCTGAACCTCTTTATCAAAATATTATGTTTTATGCTAAGAGAGCGACTTTTTAAAAAATGACTTATAAGCTAAAAGTTAAAACTCATAAGTTGGAAAAAACCAACTTTCGACTTTTGATTTTTTTCTTTTTCTTTTTACTTTTCAACCTAAAGAAATTACTTTTAATCATTTTTGGTTGTTCCTAAATACTTCCAAAAAACTTAAAAGCCTAAACCACTTAAAGTAAGCCAATTCAAATACCTACTTCTTTAGCTTCATTCCGTGATTACTAATTCTTTATATTTCCAATCGTTTTAGTAAAAAATCTGACTTCGCTACCATCATCTCACACATTTTTAATTTTTTTATTGCTAATTCTCCTAATGATGATTTTCACAGGAGTATGGAGTAACTTTATTCCTTTATAGAACCCCATATTTGGTAGATATAGTAAGAGAGAAAATTGGAAGGGTATTGAAATTGGATTCTATACAACAAGGTGATGCATGGAAAGGAATGGACATGTTGATTTTCAACTCTTGGCATTGGTGGACTCACAAGGGAAAATCTCAAGGGTAAAATATATATCTAACTTCCATTTTTCTTCTCTACTTAAAATAATTCAAAACATACTATACACACAAGGAAAATAGTCATGTATTTATGTGCGGGTCTGATTCTTTTTCAAAATTCTTCAGTCTCTCTATCTGTATGAGGTAGTGGTAAGGTTTACGTATATTTTACCCTCTCCAAGCCCTACTTGTAGGATTCCACTGGATATGTTGTTGCTGTTGTTGAAGTAGTATACAAAAATTTCTATTAACAATAGGTGAGACGAGACTAGAATTCAGACATGGACATGGCCATAAGTAGATAGGAGTTCGGACGAAATTAGTAATTTTTGCTTAATTTTTGTATTTATATTAGTCATTTTAGAAGTAGCACATACATGAAATGACCAATTTTTATTGTTGCATAGATGGGACTACATGCAAGAAGGCACTAAAGTATCAAAAGATATGGATCGTTTGATGGCATTTTACAAAGGCCTAACAACTTGGGGAAGATGGGTTGATCAAAATGTTGATTCTTCTAAAACCAAAGTCTTCTTCGAAGGCATTTCTCCTACTCATTATATGTAAGTTTTCACCTACTTATACGACGAAGTCATTTTTCTTATGATAATCTTAATTTTTACTTCCTTTTGTTCCAGTTTATGTGAGGTAAGTCAGAGTACGAGGGTTAAACTATCTAAATTGATAGCATACGACTCACACTATGTTACACAACAACAACAACAACAACAACATACCCAGTATATTCCCACAAGTGGGGTCTGGGGAGGGTAGATTGTACGCAGAC
>JAPFFP010000070.1:943681-959260 GCA_026153255.1 Solanum medicagineum
TCTCAACACCTCACACAAGAAGTACAAGATTCTATATACTTAACAAAGGTTAAGAAATCCACTTGCCTTAATAATTTTGAACACTCCCTGTGGGACTTGGGTCTTCCCTTTTTGAATAAAATCCGAAGCACTTCGATCTAGTCAAACAAGAATTCACAATAAGATTTTCAAACTAATAATACATAAACTACTATATGTCTAACCTAGACCCGAAATTATCAAATCAATTCTACAACTAGTTTCATAAATTTCAACTTAGGGTTAAGTCTTAATTCCTCCAAATAATATAAAATCTAGTAATATTTATATAATATGATATGCCTCATATCTAATTTCTTATTTTAATATATCAAGAACTTAATTTATTCAAGAAATTAATTTATAAGTGATAAATATAGGACTCAGGTGATGACATACATTGCAGCAACCCATTATACAATTATCTATACGTGCATGTTCTCCCATGATCAGCAATCCAATCAAAACTTAAGATTCTAATAGAAATGTTTCCCCCCAGGTCATCAACCATCCATTACTCTCCCCACTTTCAACTTATTAAGAAACCATTTATGGATCATTTACAAGCATAACCACAATAACACGTACGGCCACCTAAATTTAATCAATAACCAAAGAATAAAATTTAAGATTTCTCACCTGAAATCCAAGTCCATTTTTTCCTCTTCGTTCTCTATTCAACGCCAAGTACATTCACGGCAACCCTCTCGTTTCTCCTTCTTTTTTTTTTAACCTAATTATATATTAAAAGAGTTAAACCCTAATAACTAATTTTACTATATATACTAAGTGGTATAGGATATTTAATAAACTATCACTTTAGTCCCCCAATTAAACTAATCCTAAAAGTTCACTAATTTAATTTAAAATATCTAATCATGTAGTTTAGGATTTTGACTAAATTAATATTTAACCCACTAATTAAATCAATCAATCAAAAATTTATCCCTTAACTAAATAATAAAAATTAATGAATAGTCCAAAATACTCATTTAGTTATTTCAAGATAAATCTTGTAGAAATTCAAGAGCACTAATTCTCAAAATGACCTAGCGGGTCATTACACAAATACATGTATAAATGCTTATATGCTATGAAACTGCAAAACCTCAATATATTATATAATTTTTTCGAATTATTACTATAAAAAGATATGTGCCCAAATCGCAGTAATTCTTTTTTTAAAAAAGAAAGAATTTAAATTAGGAAAAATTACATAACTATAGAATATATTTTACCATATTTCCTAATAATTCCTACCTTCCTAAAAAATTATAAAAATCCCTTATTTCTATTCTCTCTCTCCAACTTGTAGATACCTAGACTATTATTTCTCTCTCCTTCTTAATATATGCTAAATTATCTCCTAATTTTAAGTATTCTAATCAATATCTACCTAATCTTCCTATTTTTTAGTCTCCTAATCAATCTTTTCATGATTAATTCAATTTAAATTTTTTTATCATTATTTTCAAACTAAACAAAAAAGAAAGAAATTGAAAAGTCTCCAATTCCTCCACCAAAACCTAGTGTCTTCCATTTTTCATCTACTTCTTCATAGAAGTCTCCATTCCAATTTCAACTATGAGTATCATTCTACAAAATAAGAAAATCCTTAATCAAGTATCAACTATCCAAATCAAGCACCTAATTTAAGTATCAAGTGTCTACTAAACAAAAAAACATAAAACTTATGTGTTAAGCACTTTTTTTTAAAGTATCAAGTACCTAAAACTCCGATTCCAATGATGAGTATCATTTTAAAAAACACGAAAATTCTTAATCAAGTATCAACTACCCAAATCAAACACCTAATTTTAAGTATCAAGTGTCTACTAGACAAAAAAAACATAAAACTTATGTCATGTATTAATTATCAGTAGTTTGATAAGCATAAGCATAAGCCCTCCTTCTTAAAGTATCAAGTACCTAAAGTCAGCACTTAATTTTAAGTACCAAGCATCTATTTTCAAAACATGTATCTCCATTTTCAAACTCTAAAGGCCCAATAACATCAACATCCTATTATGATACCTCAGTAGTTGCAAGAACTTTTTTTTTTTTGAGAAAAGGTTGCACAAACAATCAACCCAATGATACCATAAAATATATGTGTATCAAGAACATCTAAATCAAACAAATCTACGCACAATGGATACTTTCTAAACCAAGTTCCCTCTTCTTAATCTCAATATACAACTTCAAAAACATGTTGTTTCGAATAGTAATCAGAGAAGAATTACCTTCAATTACGTATCTAATGATTATTCGTTCTATTCTTTGGTCAATATCCATACGTTCATGACGTCTCTTCCAAGTCGTCGAGGAAACCTGGTTGCCGCCTTCAGTTCTGCGTTTTCTTGCAAGAATTTTCTAGAGGTTTTTGAATTTTTGAAATTATTTATACTCAGTGACATTATACCCTAATTAATGGGTGATTGGATTTTCAATACAGTCCCATTTTTAGCGTAACTGATTGATTTATTTACTTTTTTTTCGACATATATCAAAAGAGTTTTAAAGTATCAACACACCTAAAAAAATATGAAACTTTTAGTAATTTAAAAAATAATTGGTATAAAAAATTAACCTTATACAGTATGTGATTCGTAAATTTTTTACTTTAAATTAATATTGTGGACTACAACCAAAAATTCCAAGAGGGTTATCATCAAGTTTGGGTCCAAAAGCTGAAAGGCCCAACCTTAGGCCCACTCTCTTATCAGACTTTTCGGCCCAATCCTTTTACGTTTCTCCTGAAATTTTCATAAATGAAATTATTTATAAATAAATAATAGCTTATTATTTAATTTTTAAAACAAAACTAAAATTCGTATATGAAGATGAATGAGTTTATATAAAAGGTCATTCCCCATCAGTTAAAAAAAACAAAAAACGAAATCACAATCAGAGGCGGATATAACCATTCAGTTGCAGGTTCATCTGAATTTATAACTTTCGACAGAGAGTAATGTTAGTACGTTCTTATCCAATTAAGTTTAGAAGTAGCAAAAATATACAAATAAAAAGTTGGTTAGCATCTAAGTTTACATTTCTTTTAAGTGTCTAGGTGATTAAGAATAAGATAAGAAAATAAATTTCTATTAGTTCTTAATTTCTTATTGACATGACTATCTAACTACCTTTGCTAATATATGTCAACTTATTATTAGTTTTATCCATTATCTATACACTCAAAAAATAAAAAAAATTAGGTTAATTACATGATAAGATTTACACGTCGCATGGACTTTTTTTAAAAAAAAAGAAAAGAAAAGAAAAGAAAAGAAATTGTGTTAGGTGATATTTCCTTTTAGTGGAATACACATAATCTTGAATATTTGTTAACACTATACAACTAAATTCAAATATTTCTTGTCATCTAATAGTTGATTTTTAAACAAATTTTGCACTAAAAACTATGTTTGGATGGGATTATTTGTATTGTCGGTCTCAAGTTTGAATACAAAAAGAATGTTTGTGATAGTATAGTTAACGTAGAACTAGTCAATTGATGATGTATTCTCGTGAGTATAGGTAGACTTAGATTTTTTAGTTTACAAGTTCTGATCATCACAATTTGTTTTTGCTTATGGAGTTTCGTATAAGTTATTTATACATATTAGATAAAATCTATTTAGTTCTTCTCAACTTCCTCATGTTTCTTAATTTTTTATATTGAGTTATCAGATAATGCGATTTTTATTAGCTAGCTCGCAATATCAACCCCAAGTCTAAACAAAGGAGAAGGTGATAGTTCGACAGTCAACATAAAACGAGTCAATTTATATGATGTGTTCTTACAATACACAATATTTTCCCCAGAGATTCAAAAAATTATAATAATTAACACTGAATACACATGAAACAAACATATCTATAGATTATAATAAATCAAATAACTCTAATTAAACTTAAATAAAGTTACATTTGCATATCAAGCTTACAAGATTACTTTCAAAGTTGCATTAACAAAGGCAGCAATCAAGATTAGGAGTTTTAGGATTCTAAAGAAGAGAACCCAAATACAGAATCTACGAAAAAGTTATTGGATTCATCTGAACTCACGAACCTCTGCTTAGCTCCGCCTCTGATAGTATATCAAGCTAACTAAAAGTTGGTGTATGTATGTTACAGTTCCAACTTTTCAAGAAAAGTCTCTACAATATTACATATATATCTATATATATATGTATATACAACACATGAATATCTTGTAATACATATATATATATATTATTGGTCTGATATTTGCTTATTACAAAGTCCATTCATTTGAGGAATTGTGTATGGACCTTGTAATAATCCTTTGGCTATTAATTTATATGCTGCCTCTGTCAAATGGACACCATCCCAACTAACATATGTAGAAGGACTATCACAAACATTTGATGATTGTGAACCACATTTTACATTTGAGTCATAATTGTATGGACCCCCTCCTCCACAACATGCTACAATAGAGCTTGTAAAACCTACATAACAAAATTTTACAAAAGAATATCATTAATGAACTTTCGAATTTACCTTCTATATACTGACAGTAACTTAATATATGACTACGAGTAACCGATTATAATAAGTTGAATTAGTAACTAGGAAAATTGGATATGCATGCTCCCAAATCTAGGATGGATTTTCAATGTAGATTCGTCCATCACTATTCCAATAATGATGTAACATACTATAATAGGTTAAAAATCTTTTTACTGATAGTGTATATAAGTTAAATCTATGATATTTTATACATAAAAAATGAAATTTTTTACTTACCAAATTTTTTGGGTGATTTGTAAATTTGCATGGCTGCATTGTAGTAATCAGCATAGATTATGTTGGCATGAGGATGAATCTCTCTTAGTCTATGAATTTCTTGTTGAAGTAATTGGTTATGATATTGAGCAAAATCATTTAACCAATTAATACAACCAGTTGATTCATCATAATCTTTTTTGTTGGAATTTTTAAAAATTGTTAAATAAGATGATGAACATCCAATTGGTAGATTTCCAGGTACTATCAATGTTTGTGCTCCAAATTCAATTAATTCCTGCAAATATAATCAATAATAGAATTAAAAAAAATATTCACTACATAAAAATATGATCTAGAAATGGATAAATTTCATAGTTAAACAACAAAAAAAGAAAAAAAAAATATATGTATAGGCAAAAAATGGGCCATCCTTCAGATCGATCAAGTCAAGTTATACTTGTTCAAATTGAATCGACAGTTATGATACAATTAATTCTCTTATTTGGCCAACCCCACAGTAATTGTTATGAGAAAACGTCTTTTTGTGAAGGAGATATATTTAATATATTTATATATGAACAATCACTATAGGTCTTCCAACAGATAAATTTCATAGTAAAGTAACAAAAATCTATCACTAGTTATATTTGAGAATAATTAATTTTGGATATTTATTTGTGAAAATTTATGAATAGCCAAAAAAAAAAAGGGGACAGCCCTTCAAATCAAGTCAAGTTGAACATGTTCAAGTTAAATCGACAGTTATTGATACAATTAATTAAGTATTATTTCATCAAACCCCACGATAATTGTTATGTGGAAATATCCTTTCGTGAAGGAGATATATTAAATATATTTATACATGAACAATCGCGATAAAATGATATAACACTTGGTCTTTTTAGAAGAACGAATTAACAATAGATCGTCAAAGAATCATATTCATACAATATAGGTTGACAAAAATTAAACTCGTCGCTAATTTTATTTTTCCAATATAATAAATGAATTAAATTAATAAAAATAATAGTTAGTACTTACATTAATGGCTAGGCCAATGGCTGAAATAACATCAGGCACAATTGAATGGATTTCTTCTGCTGATTTTCCTTGAGAAAATGGATGATTATAATCATTTCCTCCAATTTCCCCCATTAAAACAAGTGAATTTCCAAGAAATTCTTTGCAACCTAATTAAAATAATTTTAAATAGTTAGAATAATAATAATAATTTATAGAGATAACTTGAAGAAAATAATAATTTAGAAACAAAGTCAAAATGGCTCACAAACTTTTAAAAAATCCATCTATTTTCCTCCTAATTACTATTTTCAAGAGATTGTCTTTATATTTTGTGGTGTCGTTATTCATCTTATATTTGTTACTTCTATTGTATTTGCATATTATCATTTGTTTTTCATTATTAGTCGGTTTTTTTCGTTTCCTTTTCTTTTCCATATCTAATATCTTCTACTTATGAAACTTGATTTTTTAGACGAGGGTTTTTCGAAAATAACCTCTCTATTTTTATGAAATAGTGGTAAAATCTGAGTATATTTTACCCACTGAATATCTTATTGGTGTATATAATCAAAAAGGAAAACTATTTATTTTGCAGTTTATTTTTTTTTAAAAATAGTTCCCACAAAGTTCTTTGAGAAAAAAACATGCAAACATGGTGCCCACAAAGCCACTATGTTTCTTTTGTTGTTTTTCAGTTCTAAACAAAGGATATTATCCATATATCTAAAATCAAGTAATTGCATTTTATAATAAAACTCAAATATATAATTACTCTTGTTGATAAAATTTGATTGTTTTTTATTAGTGATTGGTGGTGAATTTATTTAAAGGCTACTTTTTCCAAGTGTTTAATATTTAATATTTTTTTTAACCTAATTTATGTGACAATTTTTAAATTTTGTCTGAGGTCGTCTTTTAATTAATTCATTAATAGGTATGACTAGATTTTTTTTTTCTCATTGACAAATTCTATGCATCTTTAATTTGCCACATAATCAATCAACCACTTTTCTTTACTTAAAGCTTGAATTTATAGTTGGATTAACTTCCCAACTACTCCTTGTCAAGTCTTTTCTAATTTATTCATTTTTGTCATTAAATAAATGGAAGGCTACAAAACATTGGAGTTGGTCCACTTTTGAATTTGTGGTGTTTAGAGGGTGATTAGTACTTTACATCACTTATTCTAAAAAGAATAAATTTATTATTAAAATTTAAAATTAATTTAATTTAAAAATTGATTTAATCCTTAAAGATACTTAGCAACAAAAATGCTAAGATACATTCAACCTAATAAGTTTCAAAAGGCTTATCGTCATAATTGTTATAATATATTTAAGATTGTAAATTTTAAAAATTCGATTTTTTTTCTTAAAACTTCATATTCAGGATTAAGATTAATGACTTTGTATAATGTTCAACACAAGATTGTTATACTAATATGTAAATAGGTTACTTGCACTAATTATTAATTTAGAGTAAAGAAAAAGCAATGAATAGGTTGCTTAACATGAATAATAATAGATAATACTCCTTAAATCAAGGTTATATCAATCTTATTTTATTTTTAACTTGCTTATCATTTCTTTCTTCTTGTATTCTTTAAGTCTTTGTTACGGAAATGACCTAGTATCTTTTTTTTTTTTTTTGGTATTCGATATTCATATTTGGAGCCCTTAATAAATTTGAATTTACATGTACATAATCCGTTTAAGACGGTAACGCTCCTTAACCGTTTTCAAAATCAAAACCTCTGTTAAGGCAAAGAAACAATCTTCTATGGTATTTGGTCCAATTAAAAGGAAGAAACAATCTTCTATGGTATTTGGTCCAATTAAATGGAAGAAGCGCTCATCAGTGGCTAAATCAGGATTTTCGTTAAGGGGTTCAAAATTTTAAGAAATAGACATATGAACTAAGCGAAGGGAGTTTGACATCTATTATATATAGATAAAAAATTATTTTTACTAATGTGGCTTCGCTACTAGCGCTTATTATCAATTTTATTTGTATCCAAAACTCTTAGCTCTACATTTCTGATTACGAATGAAATATTATGTCGATTCCACCTCAACTTTGGTGGTGAAAATGACATGTCATTGTCTCTATGGTTTTTTAGTCCACTTTGGTGGTTTGCCAAAACAAAAAAGTTGCATTGGAATAACTAAAACCAAAAAAGGATAAATAAATATTCAATTAATCCATTATGTATTGGGGCCTTACTTGTTGGTGACTTGCACAAAATTGGCAACATTTGTTTGAACCAATCCAATTGTGTTCCTAGTGATACATTTGTGGAAGGATTCTTGATTCCTCTTTTCTCTAAAAATGAAATATCCACAGCTGTTGCTCCTGCCACTGCAAAATTCACTCCTCTTATTGAATTTTGGCCACTTGACATGTTGTTCACAACACCAACATATGGTGGCACAAGTGGGAATCCCATACCCTCAGCTGCAAAACAGAATCACAAGTTTCAGAAGTTTTTTTTTGGATATGTTCGATGAAACAATATTGAGACATAGGGATGTATAGGGAGTAACCATTATTCATGCGTCCGTAGGTAGATCAGTGTTCGAACATGATGAATTTACATAATCTTTATTGAATTCGTGGTAGATTTCAGAATATGAATTTCAATACTTAATGTTTGTAGAAATTTCGTAATTCTCACCTTATATATTTTTCATGTCAAAAATATTTATTTCATAATAATGGGATATATGGTTATAGGGAAATATAGAGAGAGAAGAGAATGAGACATCTTATTCTTTGATGTAGATATAATTATTATAATACCATAAAAAATAAAATAAATTTGTACATACCGATGAAATCTATAACGAGACGGCCATCAGAAAATCGACCGGTAGGATGATGAAAGAAAGTTTCACCGTAAGGAGGGACGGAAGAAGCAACAATATGATTGAATTGTGAGAGACGAATTAAGTTTCCAGTATCGGCTAACGAATCGCCAAAGCTAATTATCCACTCATAGCATCCATAAACATGTCCAAATGATGCAATTAACAAAATAATCATACAAATAAAAGAATTAGAAGAAGAAGCCATGAGTCTTTTTATTTATTTATTTTTGCAAAGTTTTTGGCTATTGGATGTTATAGAGGGTTCAAAAATATTTGAAATCCTCTAAGGAGTCCATTAAATTGGAGTGTATTTATAGATGATTTTGTTGACCTACCAACCCCAAATTGTCTAAGTGGCAATTAATCAAGGACTTACTAGGAAATACACCATTGAGTTCACCAACTTTATTATTGACCTTTTCTTAAATTTATTTTTTTTTTTAAAAAAAAAGAAAGGGAAATTGGCACTTTTATCCCTCAAGTGGCAATGAATTATCATTTTGATCCTTTAATGTAGTCATACCTCTTTATAACACATCGTTTATTTTGATACTTTCTGATTGCTATAGCAAATGTTATTATAGAGAACATATAATATTGATCTTTTCATAAATTTATTTTTTTTAAAAGGAAAATTGGCACTTATAATCCCTCAAGTAGCAATAGATTATCATTTGAATTGGTCCTTTGATATGATCAAACTTCTTTATAACATATCATTTAATATTTTTTGATTGCTATTGTAAATATTCTCATAAAGAATATATAATATAACATAGTATAAAAAATTAATTTTGAAAAATACTTGACATTGATATTGAAATATATTTAAAGAGAATGGTTATTACAAAGATCCTTTGTATAAAAAAATTGAAGATGGTAAATTTTTTTATCCTACTACTAAGTATTACATCAAATCAATGATAGTATGTGACATAATCATGTCAATTAGTAAAGTACATTAATTTGGCATAAATATTGAAAAAAATTAAATTTTTTAAGTAAATAAATAAGTTTAAGTTTACCATTTAAGTGCTTATGTATTTTTTTCTAAAAGTTAGTATTGTTTTTTCATATGAAGTAATATAGTTGTAAAGAAAATCCAAATTGACATATATACACACACTTAATATATAATAATTGGGCCAAAATATTTTTTTAATAAATGAAAAGTTAAATCATGTGCTTAGTTATATACACAAAAATCAAAAAGTAAAATTTATCAATGATTGGAGAAACAAATAAAAAAGAAAATGGTGTCCACGTTATAAAAGCTTATGGATTATAAACCTCAAAATTTGTTTAGTTTTTATAGCCTTTTTTTTTTAATTATGGATATTATTAATAAACTTAAATATATATTTTAAATAAATTAATAGAAACTTTGATTGACTCACCTACCCCATTGTACAATTGACAAGGCCTTAATAGGAAAATTCCTTGATTTCAACTATACGAGGATAGTGACTTTGATATTTATTTTAAAATCAAGTCGAACTAATAGTAAATCTTACTTTTAAGTTAAAATATTTTAATTAAAGACGACTCTATATTTATAGTTAGAATATAAAATCCTTATATAAGGATAGAGAGGTTGTTTAGAAAAAAATCAAGAACACTTATGATTCCACTGGATTCAGTAATTTTGCTCCAAATTTTGTAATTGTCTTAAAAACATTAATGAATTTATATAAATTATTAAATTAATACTTAATAACTTTAAATGATTTGAATTATTCATAAACCAATAAGCTTTATCCACCTCTTATATGGATAAATTCAAATTTTAAAATTTATGAATTTGTATGATAATATCAAGGTAATATACATACTAATACGATTGGGCAAACCACAATTCATAAATATTTAAATAATAAATAGATTCTTTTTTTTACATATATATTATCCGAGCAAAAACTACTCCATTCACGTGAATTCATATTAGGGTAATCCTTGTCTTTTTTTTTTCTTTTTTTTTTTTGGTAATATATAAATGTGTTATATTGTTGTCAACAAAGACTACCTAACTTTCTCAACTCCATGTGTCATTCAATGTGAAAAGAATATATATGCATACATATATAATAGAAAAAAACTAAAATATTTCATAAATTTTAAATTTATTTTTTATTTTAGTTAAATTTAAATACATATTGTATCATCATGCCTAAACATAAACATATAATATTTACATAAGCGAGTGGAAATAGAATACGCAACAACAATATATTCAGTATAATTTTATAAGTAGATTTTGAATAGAATAGAGTGTTCGTATTTCATATCTCTGCCTCATAAAAATACAAATATTATTTACGATAAATCAGTAGCTTAAGATAAGATATATTCATGTAGTTTGAAAAAAGAAATACAAAAATAAGAATATTAGCAACATAATAATGTGAAATAAATAATAGTACGCAACATACATAAGAATGAATAATATGATAACAAAATAATGTGATATTTGAAAGAAAAAAAATATACTAGATAAAATGAATAAAGAGTTAAAGTTTAGTGGTGTCCACATTTCAAAGGAACTAATAATCCCAAATAAAGATAATGTGTGTGTGTATATGTTAAAAGAAATATTATAACATTTTAAACATCCATTCAAGAAACAAAATAAGAGACAAAAGATAAAACAAGACAAAAAATTGCATAAATGAAAAGTTGAAAAATAGTGGTCCCTAATTGGATAAGATTTGTGGAAAATGGTATAAACCATTTGGCATTTTATAATAGGAAACACAAGTATTTTAGCTTATAAAAAATTAAAAGCTAAGCTTACTAAGAAAAGTTGGTGAGAAGATATATAAAAGTATGGCTACTATGCAAACTTTGATTCTCCTTGATATTTGTTGGCTCCTAATAAATTGTTTGGTCGTATAAAAATTATTTATTTATTTATTTTAAAATAAGAGCTTCTTATGGAAAAAAGTTACTTCCTCCATCTGTCCACTTTTACTTATGATTATTTCACTTTTTGAGATTAACTTGACTAAACGTCAAAGCTAAATTGAAGTAGCTAAATTTAATATTTGAAATCTAAAATTTAGATAGTTAAAAACTATAAAAAAAAATGCTATAAGTTGTAACTCTTCGAATATTAATATGACGAAAAATACATCTTAAAATGTTGGTGAAAATTCATATAGTTTGATCTCGATAAGTAAAATAGCGACAAGTAAAAGTAAATGGGGGAGTGTAATTTCTAGTCACTAAAAAAACTATAAGATTATTAATTATCCATAACAAGTGTAGAGACTCAAATTGGAAATACTTTTAAATTTTTAGAAATGATTAAGGAAGATGAAAATTGGAATATACAAATTAATAAAATGAATTTATACTAAAAATC
This sequence comes from Solanum medicagineum, assembly GCA_026153255.1. Taxonomy (NCBI): domain Eukaryota; kingdom Viridiplantae; phylum Streptophyta; class Magnoliopsida; order Solanales; family Solanaceae; genus Solanum; species Solanum medicagineum. The sequence continues at coordinate 955,706 of JAPFFP010000070.1, forward strand.
TCATTATAGATCATGAATTTCTCCCAATTTTTTTAATTCTTATGTATATGAATTCGAATCCACTTTCCTTTTTTCTAAAAAACAAATAAATTGATCAATTCTTATAGTCTATAGACACTAAAAACTCAATATTTCTTGCTTTTGAGCTGAGACTAGAAATATATTGGTTAATTTTGTTTTTCTTTAATAAATAGTAAAATTTCATATAAATAATTAAAATAAAAGAAATATATGTACAAGGAAACTGGTAAGAATGGCCATATATATTGACTAAAAAAGGATGCATGTATTTAGACTATCACCAAACTCCAACTGAAATTGACTTTTTTTAAAAGAATATTTGGAAATTGATTTTAATATATCAAATAAAAAGTAAGAACAATTTTTTTTTCCACCAAAAATAAATTATTGTTGTCTTGCCCAAGTGGCGATTGATTTAGTATTAGAAATTAGTCAGTGCTCAGTCAACGCGTATTTATATTCTTAGACAAAAATATATTATTATTATTATTATTATTAATATTAATAATAATAATAATAAAAATTATATTTAACTAGCAGGTCAGATTTTTTGTAACAACCATCGTCTATGATTATTATAAAAGAATTGTATTTAACTATAATTTTTAGTGCTAATTTGATTGTAGCTAATAAAACTATCACTAAATTTTTCTATTTAGCTATAGTTTTCCATTAATAAATCTTTTATTTGTTTGATAGTGAATAATAATATTTCGCTATAATATACATGTTATTTACAAAATGATCTTTAAAATTATGTTAGATTATATATTCTCTATAAAAATATTTCTTGGCCATATATTTGAAAAATGTATTAGAACCTCTTTTATTTAAATTGACTTTCATATTAATATATTATATGTAGATATACTATCATTAAAATAGCCTATTTTATGATTTGATAAAGTATTTAACTATTTGACACTAAAGTAGTCTTTAGTGGTGTCCTTCTCCTCTCTTTCTAAACTAGCAGAATCGTGGGACATCATATCTATTAATTTCAAGGTAAATTTAAATAAGAAGGGACCCATAAACATTTTTGTATGTCTGATAATGACTTAGTGAAAAAGTGTTTTTAGAATTTTTTAAAATTGAATGGTCCCTAAATGAGAAGGTTACTGTAACAGCTCAACCCACTAGTGATATTATTCGCTTTGGGCCTAGGCTCGCATGCCTTTAAAACGTGTCACTAGTAGCTAAGGCCTATTTACTTATATGCCCAGCATCTCTCATGTGTTTTATCGATGTGAGGCTTCTATCTAAAGATGGATTGTTACATACACCCCCTATATGGACTCAACATTCTCGCTAAGGTTTGCTCCACCGTATGAGATTCGCCAAGACTCAGCATTGAGGTTTGTCTCGCGTCACCGAGATTCGCCTACAACTCAGTTGAACTCTAGTCCACATTGACAAGGCTGACACAGGAGTGACTCTGATACCATCAATCCAACCCAGCTCGGAATGACTTTTCTAGCTTTGAGTTTAGCCTTTTATTTTATTTTAAGGTAGTCATAGATCTGTCATTGGCACCATTTATGTCACGCCCCGAGCCTACACCCTGGACGTGGCCGACACTCGGAAACCATTTCTGGTCCCAAACGAACCACTTGGCCTGGCTACTCACTCAGCGGAAGACTTAATAATGATGGAAAAGGCCATAAAAGCAATCAGATAAGCTAAACCGTCTGCATAACTAAATAAAAAAACATTTAAAGCAATGTTTGAATAACTGAAAACTGAAATACTAATCATACGATCTATAGAACCTCTACTAAGCTGTCTGAAAGGACTACTGAGACAGACCCCAAGTAGCCAGGCCTAAGTAGCCAGAACTGAAATAAAACTGAAATAACATAACATGACATGAACTAAAGAGCCTCCCTCGGACTGTAAAGAGGGCCTCACCACTGTCTAGAAACTAGCAAGTTCTCAATGGAGCGGATGCTGAGGAACTCGGTCATCTAAGTCTGCATCATAAAACGATGCAGGTCCGTAGAATGTACGATATGTAAGACAGCCAAAACAGTTAAACAATATATCATAAATTATTCTTAGAAACATAATCTATTAACAATAATCATAAAGGCTGATATACTGAAAATAACATGCTAAAAAAATAATATGCTGAAAATAGTAAGTAAAACATAATTTTTTTAACTTGGAGAGTTTCTCTAATCGACAACCACCACTATGAGCTTTATGGTGATACAACGTCTTATCCACGCTGCCAGAGCTGTCTCGTACTTTGCCGGGGTACGGGACGAATAACTAAGGGGGTGGATCCATCCCAAAACTAGATCATCGCAATGACTAATGAGGAAGGTACTGTGGTACGATCCTATCCTATGTTGGCTACATAGTTTATGAGTTCGAGTAATTTATTCTACTCTCACCCATATAGGTGCTCAATACTACTCCCAAAACACTTATATAGCTCATACTTAAATGATCACAAGTTCCTAAAAATCTGATTTTTCTTGGGGACTTAACCCAACTTACTACTTAGTTTTCTCAACTGAAATTTTTTACATTACTGAACTAGTATCTTTCATGTACTTTTAAACATACTAGATTTCTCAACTAGAGTATCAAGAAACCTTGAAGAAAACCATTCTTAAAACATATGATATGCTCAGCTAAAATGCAAGAATAATTCAAGAAAAACATTCTTTAACTAGTCTTGGACATAACATGACATGAACCAAAGAGCCTCGAACTGCAAAGAGGCCTCACCATTATCTGGAAGCTAGCAAGTTCTCAATAGAGCGGCTGCTGAGGAACTCGGTCACCTGCGTCTGCATCATAAAACGATGCATGTCCTAAGTACGTGGAATGTACGCTATGTAAGATGACCAAAATAGTTAAACGATATATCATAAATTCTCCTGAGAAACATAGTCAATAGTAATAATCATAAAGGCTGGTATATTGAAAATAACATGCTAAAATAAATAATATGCTGAAAATAGTAAGTAAAACATAATTTTCTTAGCTTGGAGAGTTTCTCTAATTGACAACCACCACTATGAGTTTCGTGGTGATACATCGTCTTGCCCACGCTGCCAAAGTCGTCCCGTACTTTACCGGGGTAGGGGACGAATAACTAGGGGAGCGGATCCATCTCAAAACTGGGTCATCTCAGTGGCTAATGAGGAAGGTACTGTGGTACGATCCTATCCTATGTTGGCTACATAGTTATGGGTTCAAGTAATTTATTCTATTCTCACTCATATTGGTGTTCAATATTACTTCCAGAACACTTAAATAGCTCATACTTAGATGATCATAAGTTCTTAAAAATCTGGTTTTTCTTGGGGACGTAGCCCAACTTACTACTTAGCTTTCTCAATTGAAATCTTTAACATTACTGAACTTTTATCTTTCATGTACTTTCAAACATACTAGATTTCTCAACTAGAGTATCAAGAAACCTTCAAGAAAATCATCTTCAAACATATGATATGCTCAGCTAAAATGTAAGAATAATTCAATAAAGACGTTCAATTAAGTTCAACTAATTTTTGTCTTAAT
>JAPFFP010000070.1:970995-986526 GCA_026153255.1 Solanum medicagineum
CAAATATAGTCGGTTTTTTTTCGTCAATACCAAACCAAACCAAACCAAACCACTAAGCGGTTTTTTTTTGCGGATTGGTTCGATTTGTCGGTTTGGTGCGGTTTACGGTTTGGTTCTGAACACCCCTAGCTATAAGAAAAACGAAACCTCCAACCATGGAAAAAATCCATATAAATGACGTACGTAGTTCGATTTTCAACTTAATTAATGAAGAATTTAGTCTTAAAATCCTGTTTTGCACCTTACCAACAGCAAAAATAAATGTTATTATCCACCACCAACAAAAATAAATGTTATTATCCACTTTGCATTATTGAAGAGATCCAAAGTGTGTAGTAGTGTGACTATACTAATATTGAATGATTGAATCCATACATAAAGGGTGTTACTTTTATAGTGGAAATTTTCACTTTTAGACTTAGATAAATATTAGAAATTGACTTGATATATTGACTATAGAAGTTAGTAATGCACATAACTTACATTAGTCTAACTAATTCAAATTTGTATTGAATAGGAGAATTTTTTTATTTTTTGTAGATATAATATATAAATATGTCTTTTAAATTGACTTCAGCTATCATCTATGTCATTTAATTTTGGATGTGCACAAATCGATACTTTAACTTGTATCATCAAATATATCAAGCAATACGTATATGTATCAGCTATACACATTTCCCTTCAACATCCCACTTCATAGTATAACTACTCTCCCAAGACTCTATTCGTTTACATGAAGCTGACTACTAAGTTTTGAGGTGTATTTCAATAAACAGTCGGTGATTGTTCATGTAAGAAACGTAAACATATAATAGTTCATGTAAGAGGGCAAATATCCACACAAAAATATATATATTTAGACACACAAATATATAAATTTTATAAAATATAAATTTAAATAATGAGATAGATAAGATTTATTCATTTAATCAGCACGATTTTGCATTCAAATTTTTTATATGAGAAAAGAAAATGATAAGAAATACTTTTCTTTTTATCGAAAATAATTATAGATTCTCTTTGTTTTTAATAAAGTTCACTGGTCTTTATTTTTTGTGCAACTAGTCTTTGATTTAATTATTAATATTTGATGTTAAATCATATAAAACATATGGACCCAAACTTTTGTTTTGTTAAAAGAAAAGGGGTAGAAATAAATATATATATTTAGTGCAAAAGGTATATATTTATTTTTGAATTATCCTACTCCACAACCTTTAAAAAGTAGCCAATAAATAGCTGAAATTTGTTCTATTATTGATTTAGCACGACACCAAATTTATAAAAATGATCAACTTTCGAGTTTAATTTAACTTTCAAAAGTTAATTACTAATTTGCTCGAGATTATATAAGGAGATAATAATATTTTTATGCAATTAAGGTAGGACACTCGATATCGATACATTTGAAATGCAAATAAATATAATATTAAGGTCTAAAATTAGGTAGATCAAAAATAAAAACAGACTTTTTTTAATATCTTCACGTGAATTCTCTCTCAGCTTGTTTCAAAAATTAGCTCATGAAATAAATATTGCTCAAATTATATAAATAATATTGAGAAAATATATTTAATTTACTTATCAAACATTAAAGAAATACCAAACAAATTTATCATTTTCTAGGGGAAAAAAAGAAAAGTAAGAGAACCACCGTTGTGCTTTCTTTTGGAATGGAATTTTCACATAAATAATCAGACATATTATTATTTTACATTTTTTAGTTGATATACGTAAATTATACATATATTATACTGAATTATACATTCGTCGATTATTTTTAATTTAAGCAATTGAGCTAGGTTAATTCTTCTTTCCTCAAGTTTACAAAAATATTAATTTTCATGCCAAACCTGAAAAAATCCCACCCTCACATCCTTCCTAAACAAAAGGAGAGGTGATTTATTATTTCATTTAATACAAAATCATTAATCCATTAATATTAATCATTTTATTATAATCTCTCCCCACTTTCTCTCTTAATCCTCCCTCTCTTAAACTAATTAACAAGAAAGATCAAAAGAGAGGGTGAAAAGAAAACAAAATTAACTCAAAAAGAGAGAGTGTTTTTTTAAAAAAAAAAAAACTTTTTTTTTTCATTTCATGTAGAGAAAAAAAATTAGGAAATAAAAAGAATTATAATGGGAGCATATAGGGCTGATGAAGATTATGATTATTTATTTAAAGTTGTTCTTATAGGTGATTCCGGTGTTGGTAAATCAAATTTGCTTTCTCGTTTTACAAAAAATGAATTTAGCCAAGAATCTAAATCTACAATTGGTGTTGAATTTGCTACAAGAACAATTCATGTTGATGATAAGATTATCAAAGCTCAAATCTGGGACACCGCTGGTCAAGAAAGGTGTGAATTCTCTCTATTTTTATAAGATTAAATCTTGATGGATTCAGAATTTTGAATCGATCTATAAGTGTTTTTTCCATGTATATGTAATATTTGACCATATTTGCTATTACATTTGATAGAATCCTATCTCTTTCTTTATATCTGTAACAATAGCCCATTCAGAATTTAGACGTTGTGAATTCTTGTCTAAAATCCATTTATAAGAATGTGTTAGAATCTCAATTCGTACAAATTCGACAAGACTGGATCAATCATCAAACCTAGGTCCAATATTATGTATACAACTAGCCATGAACAGGCATCCCTATATCCACCGTAGTCTTCTTCTATTGGACATAACCTTATCTTTTGCTTGGGGGTGGAGAGGAAGAAAAGTAGTACAAAAGAAGTATTGTTTATGTCAATTATATGTTAGGTTCTTTGTTACCTTATTGAATTTCGAGAAAGGAATGAGCACGACTGAAGTGGCTATAATCTATATCCTTCGATTGGAATTGGAAGTTTTAACTTGACCTTATGGCCTCAACTTTGGATGTGCACAAATACACTTAAAATATTGTAAAGTTGAACAAGTGAACACATGCTGCCTATATGACAAATCATGTGAGTTGCACCCCTCCTACATGACACATCACGTGAAATTTATCATATAGAACGCATAAGTCTACTTGTTCAACTTTCTCTTAAATGTATTTCTACACCACCCAAATTTGAAGGATATGTATGTCTACTTCTTCAACTTTATTTTAAGTGTATCTCTACGCACCCAAATTTGAAGGACATAGATATCAAGTTGACTCCAAGTTAAAAGGCACATTTATTTATCGTACGTTTATGATATTTCGTACCCCACCCCGCAAATTATCTAATCCATTTCCATGTCTCATAAAAAGGTATCGAGCCATCACTAGTGCATATTATCGAGGAGCAGTGGGTGCCTTACTTGTTTACGACATTACTCGTCATGTAACATTTGAAAATGTAGCAAGATGGCTCAAAGAACTCAGAGACCACACAGACCAAAACATCGTCGTCATGCTCGTTGGGAACAAGGCGGATCTCCGCCACCTCAGAGCCGTTCCTACAGGCGAATCAAGCGGTTTTGCAGAAAGAGAGAACACTTTCTTCATGGAAACATCTGCACTCGAGGCACTCAATGTTGAAAACGCCTTCACAGAAGTACTCACTCAGATATATCGAGTGGTTAGTCGAAAAGCTCTTGATATAGGAGATGATCCAGCTTCTGTGCCAAGAGGACAAACAATTAACATTGGGAAAGATGATGTATCTGCTGTTAAGAAGGGTGGATGTTGTTCCGGTTAAGCAAAAACATCAATCCAGAGGTGAATCCAGAATCTAGAGTCAGCGGGTTCAAAATGATCAGAGCGATCTTTTTTTTTTTTTTGGTTGAACCACACTAGATCCGCCTCTGAAAGCAAGTATCTATATTATACACATCAAATTCCACTTTCAACAAATGTAAGTTAGGCAAAAGAACTAATAGCATATATTTTTGTGGAGGAAACTAAGGGGATGAAAAGTACATTAACCTTAAAAGTTTACTTGTTTTATATTTTTCATGTGTATTTTGTAAATCAAGGGAATTTTTGCTAAGGAACCTTGTTACATCAAAATTTTGCAATAGACTGATCAATGTTACAAGAAGTTCCATTTTTGCTTCACCAAAACAGAAATAGAAGTAGAGGGTTCTTTTTTTCCTTTTCTAGATGAATAAAAAGAAATGCATTCTTTCTTTCATCTTCTTCCATGTCAAGTGGGCAGAGCTAAGAGGTCTAATTACGAGTCCAGCAGAGCTCAATTGCTTCGACTAATAGACTTGTGTTTGTGTTAAGAAGTCCACTATATATGTAAAAATAATTTATCTAACTCGGAAAGCTTCCTTTTCAAGATCAATCCAGATCAACCTAGAAACTCAAACTTCTATAGCAAGCTTTGTTCTCAAGTATATTTGATTTTTGGCAAGTCTTATTTGTAGTTTTGCAACAAATGATGAAGTAAAATTCATGGAACTGAGCAAATTCATACTCTTTAAGACGAAGCCGTTCTTGCATGAAACAAAAGTTTTTACCAAATATTGGTCTTTCTTTGTGGGGGTTCTCAAGGAAGAAACACGAAGGAAAGGTTGGTTGCACCTGTCGAGATTTTTGAAGAGTTCAAACATCGGAGGTTTAAGATGGATTGGGTGTTTTACTCCTTTCCACCCCATGGTTCTTTGCTTCTTGGTGGATGCGATTATTAGGCAAAAGTAAAGTTTGTGGGAAGTCTTCTTTTAAGTCTTGTCTGTACAAAAGTTGGCTATGCACATTGCAACTAGCTCGCTTTTGCATTAACGCGAGAAAACAAAGGTGGTTCTTCAACCACACTGCGCTGCAGCAATGCCAACTAAACTCACATCACACTTTACTGAGGAGACCAGAGCAGAAGAAACGAAAAAGAAATGTAAATTTCCATTGATAACTTTATACCTGGAAATAGTTTTGCTCAGCACTGTAACTAGTTGTACAAACATTGAATGTGGAGGTGCCAAAATGTTCATCTACTATTTTCAGTGACTGGTCTTACCAAAGCAAATGAACTTTGGGGATTTGCTGACATCAATAATTCCAGTACAACAGCATCACTGGGGCGGCTTATCTTGACACCTCGTTCTATCAAGCCTGCATTCAAAAATAGTCCTAGCTAAGGAACTGACATCTTCATACGCTTAGACAATCAATTAAAGGAACAGCTAGTGTGAATGTTTGTATTTACCAGGAGAAAGATTTTTCCCTCCATCAAGCTCTTTCACTAAAGGGTTTGCTTCCCATTGATTTTCAGCAACACGACTTGTAGGCTGGAATCCAACAATTTTACCATCTCCAGATAAAACAACCTGATCGGCATATGTATATAAGCACATCAATTATGATAAACACATCAAAACCAACTTCTTCCAGGAACATATGAACTAGTCAATTGTAAATGTTCATGACCCATCTATAACAATGTTCAACCGGCAACAAATAGAAGAGTTGAAATCCAGATGAGAAGAATTAGTTTAAGAGGGCAGAGAAAGTCCTTACAAGAAAAGAAAAATTAAGATTGAAAGTATTGGGAGCTGAGGGGAAGAAAAAAGTAGCAACGACAATAGGTTCTTCAACACTTTTTAATTTTATAATTCAGAAATCTCGCGAACTCAATGTGCAAATCCAACTCCAATTAGCTCATTTCAGGTAATCTGAATCATTTATCCAAGGGGGCCTATAGTTGTGAACAGGATAATGGCGTGAACTGAGCTAGATCAAGTATTCAAGCTGGATGCCTAGCTTGTTTAATTGTGCTTGTCCATAAAATACTGTGCTTAGCTCTTATATTTCTCACTTACTCCCAAAAAAATATATTTGGTTAAATGTTCACAAAAGACTAAAGCCTTCTGTTGTCCTAGATACTGACCATGACTAGCACAAAACCAAGCATATCCTGATTATAATAATGCTGTGTTTTTATGTTCATAATGACAAAAGAGAGAAAAATAAACCCAGAAACTGCATCCTAAAAAGAGACCTGATAACTGGCAATATCTTGTGCAGCTGCCTTCATCTCATCTTCAATTCCTTCTGATGGCGTGGAGCTGGAATTAAGATCTAAATCGTTGGAATCCATCTCATTCTTCACGTATATCGGAAGCTTCCCAATCCATGCAGAGCTACCAGAACCCGTCACTATATCTCCAGACCAACAATAAAATTCCTTGATTCTCCTAATGATGGAGACACAGTAATCTTCCAACTACAGAAACAAAGAGCACTTGGTAATGTGATGATAGAACAATATTACCGACTGATAAAAAAAGACAGAATGTCTAGCGTAAAATGATAATCAACTAAAAAAAGCATAAAAAGAGTATAAGTGGTCAACAATGCAAAGCATATGTTACCCACTACATGGTCATAGTAAATATGGACCAAAACAAATATAGAAATAATAACTTTTTAAGACCATAATAGAACTGACGATGTGTTTGAATTAATAAAATCCATACCTTGCTAGATTCCATGGACTGATGCTGAATAGAGATCATGACAGATGAATTGACTGGATTAACATCTGGGTAATGGTGCTTTCTAATTGGGAGATGAGGAAGATAACGTTGACCAAGAATTCTTATAGCAACAAGAAAAATTCCACTTGCAAGGACCATAGAGATTGCCTTTGACATAGAAATGCTTCTCTAGAATCCAAAAGGTGAAAATAGTATTATCCATTTAGTACCAAAAGACATCTTTTATACTTGAAAGTAATCTTTTAGATAAAAGAGAACTTATATTCATATCCGATACTCCCAAAAGATAGAGAATGCATGAATCTGAAGGAAGGCAAGATCAAAGAAGAAACCAACTAGCCATTAGGGCTTCATATGTCAGTCAAACACAAACCGCTTCCAAAAGGGAATTCAAATAGCTAATTAATGAGGGTGCTTTATTAAAACTGTATTCGTTTACAAATTAAATAATTTTAAAAAGAAGAGCGCTTACAGAAGAAATTATCACTTCATGAATAATAATAAATAAAGCAGGCATGTAAAGAGCTCATATGTCATACCTTGCTAGATGGTGAATTGAAAGATTTTGCAACAACACCCGATGATAATTGCTTGTAGGGAAGTGTATAGACATCTTCATAATACATATCTAGAATGTCACTTAGACCAACCTGGAGTAAAACAAGATCAAGTAATTATTAGAAATGATTACAATGACCATCAAGTGTGGACTTCAAATGAAATATTTCCAGTAGGTCACGTCACATCTTAATCTGAGTCTTATAAGCAGACAGAAAAGGAATAGCATTTGGAAATATCTTGGGAGATATAAGCACTTGATGACAAAGATGTACATAGTCTATTGGCTTCACACACTTCAATTCTTGCACTATTAATACACACACCTATTAGGAGGGCTCATCAACTAAAATAACATGGATGACCTAATACCCGTCTCACTGTAAGAAGTCAAGGTTGCAAATTTTAGAACCTTATGCTTTGGGGATAAAAAACTTGTATGAATAACCAAAAAAAAGGTGCTAGAAGACTAAAGCGGCCATATCTTTAGCATCTACAACTTTGTCAAAATAATCTTGACAAGAAAAAGAGGGAACCATAAGTAAGGAACTAGAGAGCTATTAAGAAAGTTATGTCAGAGTGACTCAAGAGCTTCCAAGAGGAAGGCAGAATGAAAATGAAATTGATTCAAATTTTTCCACTATAACCCCCACCCCAACCAAAACATACACATTAAATTACCACTCCCTTCATTTCAATTTGTTTGTTATAGTTTTGATTTGACATGAAGTTTAAGAAAGTAAAAAAGACCCTTGAATCTTGTGGACTTAATTTAAAGATCTGTAGAGTATACCAAAATGCCCTTTAATCTTGAGGTAGTAAATATACCATGTGCAAAGTTGGAACTAAGGAATTGCCATTAAAAAAAAAGTAAAGAGGCATTCTTTTTAAAATGGACTATAAAGGAAAGTAAGACAAAAAATGGAAATGGAGGGAGTATTTAATAGGAATTAAAACTGACCATTCAAGATTTTGCGCTAGCAGAAATGTGATAAACAGTTTCTTCATATGTGCATTCCTAGTGTTAAACCTTCCAAAGATTAAGGCAATGAAATTTTCAACCTTTTATTGCATAGCCATAGGCGGAAAGCAATTTCTCCACCAATGCATTAGCTTACCCCATAGGATGACTAGGTTCTTTCTCTTTTAGTGCTTGGCAAACCACAGATAAACATTGGAGAATTTAATGGTTGTGAATTAATTAAATCAACGAGGCAAAACACAAAACAGTAAAATAATTATTTATCAAATGCATGGATGGATGGACTCCTTGATAATTGTCCACAAAAACGAAAACAACATCAAATCAATGATAAGGTGATGTCTATTTGAGCAACTCATGACTAAGTAGTGCCTAAAGGCACTAAAAACTATCTAAGTTATCTTTATAAAATACTTTTTGATGAAGTATCTGTTGTATAACATACAATTTATTAGCCCTGATGTGATGCGAGAAAAAGAAATGCAGAGAACATGGAGTTACCATTTGGGAGTGAGTCAGGAAAACCTCCCATGTGTTTGTTTCTGTTTTCTTCCACCCTTCAAATTTCACATTGCCAAGTTTCTCAGCATCAATCTGCAATCTGTAAGTAGGTACATACTCACTCAGCCAAGCAATAAACTCCGGCCCTCCAGTTTGTTCCAGTTTGGAGTATGCAGTTGAAGTTAACCAATTGTCCATCCATCTTCCCTCCCTTGGTCTGTAATTCGCCCATTCTGAAGAAAATTTCTGGAGCAAAATATTGGCATTTGCAACTATCTCACATTCCATTACGCTGTATAGAGTAACAGAGGAATCTTTTGAGACAATGCTTTTATGGGTGTGAAACCAGGGGAAAAACTTCTTTGCAGCTCCAGCAGGAGTTTCATTAAAGAAATGTCTTTTAGTGCTTTCGAGAGCAGAAAGACAAATAACTTCTGCAATAACGGAAATGACTCGTTCATCTGATGACGTGATGGCAAAAGATGCAGGTACCTGCTGATAGGAAAGGAATAACAGAACTCAACCTATCAGTATCACGTTGCACCTGCAAGGCAAACATTATAAATCTGATATTATAAATGCACATAATGAATGGAAAGACGAGATAAAAACATAGAAACACGAAAAAAAGCTCCCCCCACCTCTCTCGGTGTTTCAAGATCATCCATATTCCTTTCCACTCCTGGTATAAAAACTACTAGTTCAAAGTTCCAAAGATGTTGCAAAGTCACTTGTCTGAATGTCATGGCAAGCATATTTGTAGACGTCGTCCTGGAAAGCATCTCTTTAGTTATGGTACTTCTAAGCTTTTGTGCTTTCTCCATTACTTTTCTTGCTGGTAAGAACTGCCAGAATGTCATACTTTAGACACACTATAACCATCATAATACATTGCAATAAACAGAAGCAACTTACTTAATTTACAAACACAAAATTCAAAACTCTCTCTTTATTTCTTAAACTTCATGCTCAGTCAAACTGAAATTGGAACAGAGTAGGTAGTACTTGTACATAAACTCACCAGTCTGGTAGAAATAGTACTGTGCTCATTAGAAGGTCCCGGAAACATTGTTTCAACGACCATAGCATTCATACCGGCGGAAATATGTTCTCCGGCAGCTTCACCACCATCAGCCGCAGCAGCAGTAAGTGCCTGCTGGAAGTCAACAGCACCAACCAATGTGAGGCGAGCTAAATCGTTCTCGTAAGTTCTTAAACAAGGTATAGATTTCTCGTCTCCGTCGAAATCAGCTACTGCCTCGAGAATGGTTTCCTCTGTCATCGGCTTAATTGGCTTCTGCTGCGCCGAGCATGAAATGGAACGGCTACGGTTTCTGTAAAGTGTGAAGCGTATATTCCGGAAGAAAAAAGGACATTTTCCGATTGAGAAGTTCGTTTCCGGTGAGATTGAATTGGCCGGAGAGTGAGTGAGAGCAACTGTGAACGCCATTGTTGAGGGGCTTCGGAGGTTAGGGTTTATTTCAAAATTCGGAGCATTCTGGCGGGTGCTCTGAGATTGGGGCTCCGACTTGGAGTGAAAATAAACGGATCGAATTTACGTCACACATTTTGAACGTAATATTTAAATATATTTTTTTCACCATAGTATTTTCATATATTTATTATTTATTAAATATTTGAAGTACGTACCTTTTTATGTAGTTTATATGAACATAAATTTTATTTTAATATTTCATTTTTAAGTTTATTATTAAAATTAAAATATTTGACTCTCGGCAAAGGAATACCGCTATAATAAAAAAAGTGTTTTCATCTTAATACAATAATGAAATAATGATCAAAACACACGTGAGTTTCACATCTGAACTATCAAGTATTTACGTTTTCTATCCTTTTTACAAGATTAAACAAAAACAGTAGGGGAAATGGGGAAGAGACAAGAAGGTGGGGAAATCGAACATCTTCGACAAAATGAAAATTCATGTAGTCAACCAACTAGACTACTAAACCTCCCCTTGTTTTTGTTAAACTATCACCAACTAATTAAACAAAATGTGTCACGGCTAGTTGTTGTCAATTTAGTTTGATCAGTGGATACATCATGATTTTTGTTAAGAATTCATAAATATGAAGAAGTTAAGGGGATTCGACATCTATCATATATACAGAAAAAATAATAACAGTGTGAATAACAAGCAAGTAGAACACAGAATTTTGGAATCGAACTTTATAAGTGCGTGACTAACAAGCAAGTAGAACGTAGAGTTTTGGAATTGAACTTTATATGTGTGTGAATAATAAGCATATATTGAATTAGTTATACATTTAGATGTCGATCTCCAACTCTAAACTTACAATCTCTAAAATCTGAATCTATCGTTGTTTGTAGCCCTTCTTGTTGTGGTCTATATTTAGGATAACAAAATAGAACCTTTTTGTGTTTCAAAGTTGATCAATAAGCAAAGCTTTTGTTCTACCAAGTACATACAATTGCTTACATTACTCAACATAACCATAGAATAGAACTCATGATCAAGATTTTGACAAAGAGAACTTTCACATAACTAAACGCTCGATAGGAACATCCCTAGTCGATTTTCCCTCGTATGGCTTCTTCCCTTTAACCAACGATCGATGCCTATGCAATTGCTTCGTGTTCTTGTCAAAGTAATGGAGAAGGAAAACCATACCTATGGACGTAACAAACATAGGAATTGGTCCAAAAAACCACAACAACAAAGGTGTAGCAAAGTAGAGTGCTCTAAGTCCTAGTGACCAAAAATCACCTCCCCTTATCACAGCCAACTCAACGTAGCTAATCGGTATATCAGTATCAGGCGTGCTGATGAGGTAATTCGCGTGAATGAAGCACCTCGACGATTGGACAAAGCATGAAAATGCCAGCATGAAGCAGAGTAAAAGGCTAATGAACTTGATGGACATTGTTTCTAGTCTTGTGTCACCATATATTAGTTCACTACTGAAAACACTATTGTTGGCCATCCAAGCTCCAATGAGAAAACTCAAACTTAGTGAAACAGATGCCAAGAATGTTGCCCCAGAGAGACTGGATCCTAGAACATTTAGAGCTGTATCAATGTTCTTTTTATCAGCCTGCAACAACTCCACAGAAAGTTAAATCGAATCAATTTGACTGTTTAGTTTTGACTTGACACCAACATTGGACATATAGAAGTTGTACTAAGGGGTGTCAAGTAGACGCGCGTGGAATGAAAATAAGGAGAATCAACATGCAGTATACACACATAAACCTAAATTATATTACCTAACTAAACAGTGTAGCTTTAAAGCAGCTCAGCCACTTGATGTGATGTTTAAGAAAGTAAAAAAAAAGTTTTTGAATTTTATGAATTCTGAGCTTAAACATAAGATACGTAGAATATACAAAAATATTTTTAATCTTGTAGTTTTAAACGTGTCACGTGAAAAATTGGAATTACAGAATTGACAAACGGGATGTAAAGGGGAAGTAAAATAAACAAATTAAAACGGAGAGGGTTCACATCTTTTAAATTAAATTGAGATAATATATTGATAGTTACGCTGGATAATGGCGGAATCAGAAATCTTAACAAGCGGAATCAAAAAAAAAAAGAGAGAGAAACATGATAATCGATAAGTTGTCCTTTATATCGTGGAGATTCAACAGCTTATATATAACAATAACTACCGCGTCTATCATTTTGGCGCATCTCATGTCATCATCATACAAAATAACATAAAAAATGAAAACAAAGAATCAAAGCTAAAATTGAAATATGTTATTTCAACTTACCAACATAATTTTTTCAACCCAAGCTCTTTTATCATTATTTTCAAAGCCCATGACAGTAGTATGAGGAACTTTTAGGTATCTATAGAGCAAATGAAGATGATAACCAAACATAATAAGTAGACCACTTGGTACCAAGAACAAATCAAGGTACTCTTTTTTGAAAGCCATTATAATTTTCTTCAAGGGGAAAAAAAAGACTTGTGAAGAAAAAATATTTGATGATTTCAATCATAATATTGTTGTGCAAAAATTGTTGCTTCAAAGGAATTAAATGGTATCTTTTGTTTGTATATTGAAGCAATCTCTTAACTTAGATGTGTTGGAAAATACAACTTGCAAATGTGAAATTCAAGAATCAATTCATAAATGTCAAACTAAAATCGAAAGCAATTTGATAAGAAAGTGGTGTTGCTTGGTTTAATATAGAAAGCATTTTTTCTTTTTTTACTTTTAATGAATATGTTCAATCATTATCTAAAATAGAGTTTCGTCTCTTCATGCTAGTCTACTAGTAAGAAGACTTAGATTATTTTGTTGAATATGTTAATGACTAAATTAGTAATACTTTCGCAGTTTCTCTTGCAAAATGTTATAAGAATAATTGCATGGGTCACACGTGCAAAGCACATATCGAAGGACTAGTTTATATAATAAATATTGAGCCCCATTGATTAGTTCATGTACCAACTTTTTCAAATTTTAAAATATCTTAGTGATAATCCTGACTCCGCCACTGATTCTCACTGTCAAGAAATAGCTCAAGGTACAAATATAACATCAGGCTAAAAATGCAAATGACTTTCAACTTGGTACTTGTTAGTAATAAGAACTTGAGAAATCTTTTATAAACTTACAATATATCCTTTTACACTTGACCTCAATTTTGCGGTATAACGACTACGCCTCAATCCCAGACAAGTTGGACGCAACCATATGAATCATTCTCCATGTTGCACCATTTAAGCTGTATTCCCTTCATCTAACGTGTCTTCGTGGTAATAAGGGGTCAACTTGCCATCCGTTGACGCTGTCTTGAGCTGGTTTCCAGCACCAACTTCCTGCAGCATTTTTACCACTTTTCTCATCGAGGGTCGGTTAATTGGAAGAGGGTTGGTGCAGAGGAGGCCAATATTTAGGACTTTGCATATGTCCTCCTTGAAGCAAGAGTCGAGCTTCCGGTCAATGACATGATCGATACCCTTCTGGTCTAGAGTAGTGGAAACCCACCTCACCAGATCCTTTTCCCCGTATTCGGGATCCACAGGGAGTTTCCCTGTAACTAGCTCGAGGATTACCACGCCAAAGCTGTATATATCACTCTTCTCGTTCACTCGAAGTGTGTAGGCATATTCTGCAACATGAACAGAACTTAGTTCAACCGGAGGAGCAGTATGAGAACGAGAAAGCAAATGTAAACAAAGAATGATCACAAGGGTACACTGTTGCTCGGACTCTCCAAAAATGTTGTTGTGCCTATGTTAGATCCTCCGATATTGAATAACTTTTGGAGAATCGGACACAGACCTGCAGCATTTTTTGAAGAACCCGAGCAGCATATCTCAAGGATGGACCAAAATTACTCATATATAGCTGTCTGCCCCATTGTAGATATCAGGCGTTGAACTATCATCAATAGCACACCCCGTGTATTCTCACAAGTGGGGTCTGAGGAGGGTAGAGTGTATGTAGACCTTATAGACCATCGGCTCAAGGAAAAGCATTACACGTTTAATTATAGTATAACAATATATGAAATATGTCATATTTAGGCATAAATCATGTTAATAAAACAACAAAAGTGAAGGATTAACCCTCTAACCTGGAGCAATATAACCACAAGACCCTGCAATGACTGACATTGACTTGGCTCCCTTGTCATCGACATCAATCGCCTTTGCCACACCAAAATCAGCCACTCGAGCTCCAAACTCCGCGTCCAACAAGATGTTGTTCGACTTAAAGTCTCTGTGAACAATCGGAGGAGAACAATCATGATGCAAATATGAGAGTCCCTCTGCAGCATCCATAGCTATCTTACATCTCAAAGGCCAATCCAACAACCCACTTTTGCTGCTGTGTAACAAATCGCCCAAGCTTCCGTTAGGCATGTACTCGTAAACTAAAAGCTTGCAACCCTTTGTTGTACAACAACACCATAGCCTAACAATGTTCTTGTGTCGAATCTTGCCCAATGTCTCAACCTCCGCTACAAATCCATCATCGTGGAAGTTACCTTTCTCAATGTCACAATTCTCACCTGCTATTCGCAAACTTCTTGAAAGTTTTTTCACAGCAGCAGCCTCGCCATTACTCAAAACAACCTTGTAAACCTTCCCGGAAGAACCACTACCAATCAAATTGTCTTCGTCTAGAGCTGCTAGTATTTCATACTCATCGAAACCCAACTTATGAAACGACATCAAAGTCCATTTCGATCTATCCATCCTCTTTGCTTTCTTGAAATTCCAATACTTCCAATAGAACGAAACCACCCCAACTACAAACACCAGAACAGCGAGTACAAAGAACAATATCAGTAACCATACGTAACCAGCAGTTTTACCTTCATCTTTTCCATCACATAAACCTCCAATATCTCCACATAAACTGGGATTCCCCAGAAAGCTATTCTTGTACATTCCCTTTGCATACAAAGGAGGAATACCACCCGAAAGGCCATTATTAGATAAATTCAGCTGATTGAGCTTCAAATTCTGCAACTCGACTGGAATTTTCCCCGAAAACTTGTTTCCTGATAGATCAAGATAGTTCAAAACAGACAAGCTCCCAATTTCCCGAGGAATTTCTCCAGAAAGATCATTATTTGCCAAGTTCAACTCATTCAATTTCTTCAAAGAATGAACCCCACTTGGAAACTTACCACTTAACTCATTGTTATGAAGATCCAGTCTTCCCAACTGCTCAAGATGCACTATATTAACCGGCAACGACCCTAAAAACTTATTATCATTTCCCACAAAATCAACCAGATTCTCCAAAAACCCAATCTCTTCAGGAATATTACCCGAAAATTCATTCTTTGACAAAATCAAAGATGATAAATTCGATGCACCAGCTATAGTTTTCGCGATTCCACCAGAAAATGAATTGTCAGTTAGCTCAAGCAACGAAAGGCGTGGCAGCCCCCAAAACTCCACCGGGACATCGCCTGAGAACTTATTACGCGCTAATCTCACCCGTAATAAGCTCCGGCATTGGCTTAAACTCACCGGAATCCCACCGGAAAATGAGTTATCTATCATCAAAACCTCCTCTAATACCCCATTTCCACACAAATTCAC
>JAPFFP010000070.1:1002780-1027397 GCA_026153255.1 Solanum medicagineum
CCCTTATGGCCCAAGGGATTCATACAAGTTAAAAATCTAACAACAAGATGTGGAGAATGTCACACAAATCACAATCAAAACATTGACACTTTCCCATCGCCACTATTTGGTAGTATATGTCATTAGAGATATATAATTTTTGGTGATCCAATAGAGAGTTTCATCAATATATTCTTTTTTCAAAAAGAAATTACTCTAGAAAAGAAGAAAACGTGAAATAAATTATAATATATATACACACACAATAGAGTAACAAATATAAGACGAGCAATAACTACATAAGATATAAGGAGGATACAACTAATCCTACTGACCTACTAGAACACATGTAGACATCCTCCTATCTCTACCAATCTATTAACCTTCTATTTTAATACGCGTTCTCCACTTCACTCCTTACACTCCTAAAATAGGGGAAGTATTTTCTTTAAATTTTATAAAGAAATATAGAGAGGTTGTTTCGGGAGACCCTTGTCTAGAAAATTTTATGCCCCATAAGCAGAAGATACTAGATAAGGAAGAAAAATAACTAAAGTGAAAAACAAATGATAATATACAAATACAATACAGTAACAAATATAAGATGAATAATAACAATACAAGATATAAAGATACGACTAATCCTACTAACATATTATAACACAGGGCGATCAGACATCCTCGTATCTCTATCAGTCTAATACTCTCATACCCCAATGCGCGATCTCCACTCTCGTTCACTCTTAAAATAGAGGAAGTATTTTCTTTAAATTTTATACCAAAATTAAATTAAATCATTAATTACTTAATTAACCATCCACCATGTTTGTTGATTGGTAGTAAGTGGAAAGAGTAATAAGTCGTACTATTCATTTTCTTTTAAGCAAAACACGTGTACATATACATGTATTCTATTGATTGGCTGCGCCGAATGAACCGATTAAATATTAGTGGCTCCCACACAAAGCCGTCGAAAATAAAACGGATCGCCGATTTAGCGTACCGCCGCCGATATTTCTAATTTTACCGGCTGTCTCCGGTTTCCCCGTATTTTTTTCTTTTAAGTTCTCGAACTGCCACGTGTAGACTTACGTAATTATTCTTTTATTTTGTAAAATAAATAATATAATTATAATAATTAAAAGCATTGCTAGAAATAGTGAGAAATATTTCAAAGCAAATCAAAAGAATTCAATACAGAATCGAAAACGTAACGACATTTAGCATATTTAATCAAATCACTTTTTATACGTCAATATGCACTTGATATATAATATATTATCGCGTAACGAAAAAAATAATTATTTATTATACCAATCTCAAATAAATATATCCTTGTTTATCACTTAATTCTACTATAAATGGGGGAAATTTTTTAAATAAACAGGGTGATTTGGTGTCTTAGTTCCCTCAACATTATCATTTAGGACCTCTAATTGTGTAATATAAAACACATATTAGTCTTAAGGCGATAATACTTCACAAGTCATATTTTATTTATTTAAAAATCGAAATGGTTACACTATAATTTTTATAAATGTACATACATAATCAGATTAATTTTATAAGGCGACATGCACTTAAAATGCACGTTAGTATTGTATAACATAAAGGATGTTACTATTTATTACGAGCTCAAACAAATATATTTCTATTTTTCCATCGCTTAATTCTACGATGGTATGAGGGGAAAAAAGTTTGCTATACAAAATCAAATCAAAATTGAGTTAATTGTCATTTTTATTTGATCATTTTAAATGCATTTATACTTTACAAGTCATGTGTTTTTTATTACAGGATTGAAAACGTTATAATATAACTTTTTATTAGCATACATAATCGAATCACTCTTTGTACATCAACATCCACGTCATATATAATTTATTATCGCGTAACATAAAAGACAATTTTTTTTAACTATCAAAATTGAGTTATTTACTATTTACTTATTTTATTATATCTTACACCTCATGTTTTATTTATTATAAAATAAAAAACATTACGTTATAACTTTTTATACGTATATATAATCAAATCAATTTTATACGACGAAATGCACGTAATATGCAACCTATTATCACATAATATAAAAAATAATTATTATTTAGTATGAACTCAAACAAATATATCCTTTTTAATTTTTCATCAATACATTTATTAATTATTTCTTTTTTTGTTTGTGGAAATGTGCACGTGGCATTTAGAAATAAAATAGAGACAAATAGACCATGCAGGCATCTAAGATATGTACATATATATAATTGCACTTTTAGTCCATTTGTTATGTATATATTACAATTAGGTTCTTGTGATTTTTTACGTTACACATTTAACCTTTATAGTTATTCCTGATTTAAATCATCGGTTCTCACTTACTAAATATTTATTCGTTAGTCGTTACATATCGGATTGAACAAGAAAAGCGGTTCCTTAGCCTTTTTATTTCCTTTGTATATTTGTATCCGATTATATAATTAGAACTAGGATTTGCTCCTATTGGTTGAATCCTTTACATGGATCTTTCCTTATATACTAACCACGAGTTTTCTGTTGTTTCTCTCATATTTGTCGTAATGGTTTCAATGTTAGATTCTTTTAACGTAATAAATGGTTGACATGTGAACATTCACAAGTAACGGATCAACAGTAGCTTTGACTAATTCATTAATGTTAACGACCAAAATATGTCATATAACAACGGCAATAACATACACATCGTAATTTCACAAATGAGGTCTATGGAGGGGAAGCAGAGAGAAACTAGTGTATATACAAATGTTACCCCGAATAAAGAAATAATAGGAAAAAGAAGTCAAGACAAGATGCTAAAGTAAGCATGATAAATCATACTAAAAAGAAACAATTACTACATAATTGATAATTGAAGTGCGAGAAACACTATATAGTAAAAAAAATGGAATAATAAGAAACTCTCTGAATAATACTATGATGACCACTAAGGTGACAGACAAAACGAGACAACTATTTAATTATTCCTGACGTAACTCATCCCTTCTCACTTACATAATACTTACTTATTACATATCGTATTGAACAAGAAAAATGGTCCCTTGGCTTCTTTATTTCCTTCCTATAATTAAATCGGTTATATAATTAGACTAGGATTCACTCCCATTGGTTGAATCCGTCACATGGATCTTTCCCTGCATAGCAATCACGAGTTTTCTGCTATTACTCTCATATATTGTCGTATGCTTTTAATGTTAGGTTCTTTTTACATAACAAACCGTTGACGTGTGAACATTCACATATATCTTTTCTTGCTAACCAATCAGGGGAATTCTATTATTCCTCTTATGTATGTCGTATGCTTTTAATGTTAGGATTTTTTTTACGTAATAAATTGTTGACGTGTGAAAATTCATACGTAAGAGAACAACAGTAGTTTTGGCTAGTTCACTAATGTTAATGATTAACACACCTATTGTAATCTCACAGGTGAAGTCTGGAGAGAAGGAAAGGAGGAAGATAGTGTATGTACATACCTTATCCCCTCAACCTAAAATTTGTTATTTTCAAAATAAAATCGGTAAATAACTTAAAAGCCAAAAGCGAGTTACAATAAAACAATCCAAATAACCATTAAAAAGGACAATTACTATAAAAAGGTAATTAATAATCAAAGTACAAGAAACACTATATAGTAACAAAAATAGAATAACAAGAAATTCCCTGGGGAAGACTATGAATACTTAAGTGAAATGAGATAGCTAGTCTCAATTACTCAACTAAACTTCTACCCTAATTTGTGTCATCCATAATCTCCTAACTCATATTATGTTCCTAGTAAACTAAAGTTACATCATATCCATGTCTTATCACATTCCCCCAACACTTCCTCAACCTACCTTTGCATATAATGTAACCATTCATAACTGACCTGTCACACTTGTGCATTGAGGCATCCAGGCATTTGCTCTTCACATATTTGCCCGAACCATCTTACCCTCTCTTCCCGTATGATCTTGTCCTCCTTTGAGCCTACTCTTATCTTATCGGCATATCTTCATGTCTAATCTTAGCTTAACTCTCTTAGTATGTTCAAACATTCATCTCAACATCTTTATTTTCGCAATTTTCAACTTCTGAACACGAGAGTTCTTGCGTATTGGCCAACATTTCGCTTTATACAACATAGCTAGTCTAATAATCACTTTGTAAAACTTACATTTAAGTTGTGTTTACACCTTTAATTATCACATAAGACTCTGAATACGAGCCTCTATTTCATCTACCTTGTGCAAATATGATATCTAATATCCTCTTCAATTTCTATATTACTTTGGATAATAGACCCAAGAAATTTACAACTTCATTTCTTATGATGAATGACTTGTGTATCAAGTTGACATTATCTTCATGAGGTACTTTATTGAACTTACACTTCAAGTATTCTGTCTTGATCCTTTTCAACTTGAAACCTTTAGTAACTAAGGTTTATCAACAAACTCAAACTTAGCGTTAACTCCACCATGAATCTTGTTGATCAGAATCATGTCATCCACAAATAACATATATTATCACACCTTACCTTGAAATCATTAAGTCAATTCATCAATCACCAAGATAAATAAAAACAAAATAAGAGTTATTCCCTAAAACAATGTCATCACAACTATGAAGTAGTTCAAATCTCCATCCAATGTTCTAACCTAAGTCTCGACTCTGTCATACATGTCCTTAATTATATCATACTTCCTCTGTCACATGTTATGTGACACCCTTTCCTTTTTAGTCAGTCCAAAAAGAATGACACCTTACTATAATTAGAAACAATTTAACCTTAAAATTTCCCTTTTACCCTTAATGAAATGATTCTCAACCACACAAATATCTCAGAATGAATTTAGATCATAAGTTTCAAAAGTCTTACGTTTTTGCTTTAACAACGTGTTAAGTCAAAGGATGTCACATAAAATGAAACGAAGAGTAATACATATTCTTTATTCCTAATTTCAATTAGTTAAAAAACTTTTGACTAAAAATCAAATTACAAGGACCAATATTAACATATATCCATATTTGATATACTAATATCACAATTTTTTTCCATTTTAAGAAATAAATTTATTTTACCACCTATATCATGTGATCCCCACATTTCATCAGTCAATGACTCCCATTGACTCTTCTCTACCCTTCCCCTTCACCACTTTCCTATATAAAGCAGCGCCTCCCTCCCTACCTTTTCTCTCAACCATGCCCTAATTCTCTAATGACTTGTTCAAATTCTATACATATATAATCTCTCTCTATATATATACAGGTATCATCGTCGATTTCCGGGAAGCGGCGGAGTGAAAATGGCGCCGAAGGGAAAATGTACGACGGCGGCAACGGCGGCGGCGGCGGTGGCGGGGAGAGTGAACGGAGTGACGAACGCAGCGGTTGTGAAGGAGGTGCATTACAGAGGAGTAAGGAGAAGGCCGTGGGGAAGGTACGCGGCGGAGATCAGAGATCCAGTGAAAAAATGCCGTGTTTGGCTAGGTACATTTGATACCGCTGAACAAGCTGCGAGAGCTTACGACGCAGCGGCGATAAAATTTCGAGGTGCGAGAGCGAAGACGAATTTTCCGATCGTGTTGCAGCCGGAGGAGGTTAATCGGAGTTTGAGTCTGAGTCAGAACAGTTCTGTTGAGTCATCTCCTGCGGCGCCGACGGCGGTCGAGGCGGCGGCGTCGGTGACGGTGGCTGTGGCGGTGCCAATGGTGGAATCGTTGCCCTTGGATCTGAGCTTAGGAAGCTCATCATCTGTTGGTAAGTTTTTGTTTCAGAAACCTCAATTTCATGTTGCTCAGATTGATGGCGGTGTAACTGGAGGAGTCACTCCGCTGAGGTACTGTATGGATGCTGAACATGGAGCTGGAGTGATTCATCATGGCGGCGGAGATGGCGGTGATGCCGGCAGTGTGATGAAGTGTGAGTCTGCTTCTTCGTCGGTGATCGATTTTATGGGTCTCGATCTCGACCTTAATCTTCCTCCATCACCGGAAGACATGTGAAAGCTCTTCTATCTCAACCGGAACTTCGCCGGCGTTGATGATCGGAGATCCTGCATGGTTTATGAACCTTTCCTTTAATTAATTAGCTGTAATCCTGTTTAATTAGCGTAATTCCCCTTTTAATTATCAGTAATTAGGAAAAAGAGTTTAAAAAGGAAAAAAAAAAAAAGAGAAAGCGAGAAGCTATAGTCTAATATATACAGGGGAAAACGATGACGTTTCGTTCATCGCCTTATTATGTAAATATCGAAAAATCAGAACTTTTTAAGAAAAGAAGTTTGCAAATAAATAAAAATCTTTCATATTAAGTTCAAATGCATATTATTAAATAAACTTTTATGTCAAGATGTTTAGTATTTGCTTTTAAATTTTACGTGAATGCAAGATGATTAAGTTGGTTACTGACGGAGATGGAACGAATAAGAAAATTCGATGATTAGACGGAGTCTAGAGAAAGAAAAAAAATTGATGTTTTGACACTAATGATAGTACGGACATAATTAGCACAAACATCGAGGCAAAGGATTAAGTTTGACCACTAAAGAGGGAAAAAAGAAGTTAATTCACTTATTTGACAATTATGGACCTTTGCCACGTGGATTTATTCCTTAATTAATTTAATTCACCTGGTTTGTTAAATATTCAAGGTCAAAAATTTGTTTGACTTTAACTTAATTAAAAATAGTTAATTCTGATTTTATGTTATGAATGTAAATAACTAGTTGCATGTTTACATAAGCTAATTATATAATATAATGAATAATTCTTAATGCTACGAGACTTGCTAGTAAATTTTCTTTTTGTTTTTTCGGTTTTGCTTTTGGTATTCGGATGTCAATATTGGAATTTCGATATTTGAAGTCAAAATTGGAGTTTCGATTAATTTATTTTATGCATTATAGGGTCCTTTTGAATTTGATGCTTTCAATATGATTTTCTTCATATTCATACATTGAACTCGAGACCCCTGATTTAGAGTGGAGCAGTCGCATCTACTAAGAGAAGGGTAAGATTTATATATACATTATTTTTTTCTCTGTTCCATCTTCATAGACCCTACTTGTGAAATCACAATAGGTATTTCATTGCCATTGTTATATGACACATTTGGTCATTAACATTACTGAATTAACCAAAGCTACTGTTGATTTCTTACTTGTGAATGTTCGCACGTCAATAATTTATTACGTAAAAAGAACGTGACATTAAAAGTGTTACGACAATATATAAGAGAATAGCAAAAAACTCGTGATTGGTATATAAGAAAAGATCCATGTGAAGGATTCAACCAATCTGAGTGAATCCTAGTTCTAATTATATAACCGATTTCAATTATTGGAAAGAAATAAAGAAGCCAAGGGACCAGAATTGAGGAAGCACCAAATTAATTACCCAGTAAATTTTAAAAAATTATATTAGAAGAATCTGTATTTTCTTCAACAGTTACATCGTCCTACAAATGACAAAAATAACGTGTAGATGTGGATTATCATGGAACTGAATTCATGCAAAGTAACTTGTAGATGTGGATTATTTTAATTAAGCTAAACAAATAAATTAACATTAATAATATTTACTTTTATCATACTGCTTCTTTTAGATAAGATAAATAATGTGCGGCAACCTACAACATTGAGTGTTAAGAATTTTGTTTGGTCCCAAAAGAATTATACATTGTAAGGGGCGTACAGGGGCAGATTTAGAACTATGCGGGGCGAAGCAAATTTAAGATATCTATGCGAGGCGGTTGATCTAGTTTTGAATTCTAAAGTTAGGTCAAAATGTGCTAAAAAATGTAACTGTTTTTGAAGAATCCACATTTTCTTCAACAGTTGCATCGTCCTACAAATTACCAAAACATGTGGATTATCATGAGAGCGGAATTCATGCAAACCAATATGTAAATGTGGATTATTTTAATTATGCTTAACAAGTAAATTAACATTAACAATATTACTATTATTTAATCGTTTCAATATGCAAGTCCTTGAATCATGTCAAAACATTCATCTATGGCTGAATAATTATCATATAAATGATATATATTGAATGGTAACTAGATAAGAGTTAGCTTAAAACATTTGCTTATTTAATTTTAATTTTGATTAATGAACATATTATTGTAAGATTTTGTTTGGTTACAAAAGAATTATGCATTATTGGGTTGATACATACATTATATATATATATATATATATATATATATAAAGAGTGTTATGTTTAGTTATATAATCTAGGGAGCAAAAGAGGGTAGCAAATGCCTCACAAAGGTAGGTATGCAGCAAGAAACTTTTGGAGATTCAAGTTTTTTTAAATTTTCATCGATGTATCTTCATAGACATTTACGAACAAACAGTTAGGAACTATTTTTGTTAGGAATATTAATTCTGGAACAATATTATCCCAGGATCTGGATGTGCCCAAACTATGTTACGCTTATAGTTACTATATAACTCAATTATATAGTCTTAGTTATATTTACCAGCAATTCACCAACATGGGCTGTGGTACAGTGATAAAAATGTTGTTTCTGATAGATATTCAATTCAAGTAAAAACAGTTCAAATAAAGAAATAATAGGAAAGAAGCAGTTAAGATAAGATGCTAAAGTAAGCATAACAAATCAAACTAAAAAGGAACAATCACTATAACAAAATAATTGATAATCAAAGTGCAAGGAACACTAGATAGTGAAAAAAAAATAGAATAACAAGAGATTATTCCCTGAGTAATACTATGGACACTAACGTGAAGGAAAAAATTGAGACAACTATTGTCAAACATCTAATTATTCCTGACATAATTCATCACTTTTTATCTACTTGATACTTACTCGTTACATGTCGTATTGAACAAGAAAAACGGTCCCTTAGCTTCTTTATTTGCTTCCTATAATTGAACCCGATTATTTATATAATTAGAACCAGGATTCATTTTTATTGGTTGAATCATTCACATGGGTCTTTCCTTATATATCAATCACAAGTCTTCTACTATTCTTTTCACATTGTCATAACGATTTTAATGTTAGATTTTTTTTACATAATAAATCGATCGTTGACGTGTGAACATTCACAAGTAAGGAATTAATGTAGCTTTAGTTAATTCATGACTAATGTTAATTATGACCAAAATATTTCATACAACAATGATAATAACATACCTATTCTAATCTCACAAGTAGGGTCTACAAAGGACTTGTATATTGAAATGATTAAATAATAGCAATATTGTTAATGTTAATTGACTTGTTAAGCGTAATTAAAATAATTCACATCTACATGTTGTTTTGCATGAATTTCGCTCCCATGATAATCCACATCTACAAGTTGTTTTCATGACTTGTAGCACGGCGTAACTATTGAAGAAAATGTGAATTCTTCTAAAACAGTTACATTTTTTAGCATATCTTGACCTAACTTCAGAATTCAAAAATAGATCTATCGTCCCGTATAGATATCTTAAATTTGCTTCGCCCTGCATAGTTCTAAATTTGCCTCGTACCTGCATGCCCCTATTAATGCATAATTCTTTTGTGACCAAACAAAAATCTTAGCACTCAATGTCGTAGGTTGCGACACATTATCTATTTTACCTAAAAGAAGCAATATGATAAAAGTAAATATTATTAATGTTAATTTACTTGTTAAGCATAATTAAAATAATCTACATCTACAGTTGTTTTGCGTGAATTTCAGTCCCATGATAATTCACATTTACACGTTATTTTTATGACTTGTAGGATGGTATAACTGTTGAAGAAAATGTGGATTCTTCTAAAACAAACTTTTAAGCATCTCTTGACTTAACTTTACAATTCAAAACTAGATCAATCGCCCTACATAGATATCTTAAATTTGCTTCAACCCGCATAGTTCTAAATCCGCCCCGCACCTACAAGACCCCTAATAATGCGTAATTCTTTTGTGACCAAACAAAACTCTTAACACTTGATGTTGTAGGTTGCGACACATTATCTATTTTACCTAAAAGATGCAATATGATAAAAGTAAATATTATTAATGTTAATTTACTTGTTAAGCATAATTAACTAAGCAAATATTTTAAGTCCACTCTTGTCTATTATGTTTAATTAAAGCATTGAACAATGAGTACATTCAAAAATATACTATTCATATGTATCATTTTATATGGTACTTAATTGTTTTGACATAAATTAATGTTTTGATGTGATTTAAGGACTTGAAGATTGAAATGATTAAATAAAAGTAATATTATTAATGTTAATCTACTTGTTAAGCATAATTAAGATAATGAGCGAAAGCAATAACTAATGAAGCAAATAGACAAAATCTTAGAACACATTTTGCACGAATTTCGCCCCAATAATGATCCACATCTACATGTTATTTTCGTAACTTATAGAACTGTGTAACTGTTGAAGAAAAATGTAAATTCTTCGAAAACAGTTACACCTCTATAACTTATTTTGATCCGATTTTGAAATTCAAAACTAGATTAACCAACTAGGAACACACGTCTAAAGTTTGGGAATGTGGACAATTGTATTGTAAAAGCTTATAATAGTAAGGCTAATACTACTTCTATTTGTTTTGTCTTTGATCTCAATGTTTCACCGTCTCATTTACATGTATTGAATTTGAATTATGACACACATAATATATTTTTAAAATCAAATATTTCTTTTTATATATTCATGGCATATTTTTTATAATTTTATTAATAGAACATAATGTTCCGTATCAAATCTAGTAAAAAATAATGATTGTGGTGGTTAATAATTTAGTAGTTCAATAGGTTGGAACATATCAAAGGTATTTGTAAGTTACATACTCCTTATTTGCTTCCTATAATTGAACCCGATTATTTATATAATTAGAACCAGGATTCACTCCCATCGGTTGAATCACTCCCATGGATCTTTCCTTATATATCAATCACGAGTTTTATGTTATTTCTCTCACATTGTCATAACGATTTTAATGTTAAGTTCTTTTTTACATTATAATCAATTGTTGACGTGTGAACATTCAGTAAGGGATCAATGTAGCTTTAGTTAATTCGTGACTAATGTTAATTATGACCAAAATGTTTCTTAAAATAATGATAATAGCATACTTATTGTAATCTCACAAATAGGATCTACAGAGGACTTGCATATTGAAATGATTAAATAATAGTAATATTGTTAATGCTAATTTACTTGTTAACCGTAAATAAAATAATCTACATCTACACGTTGTTTTGCATGAATCCGCTTCCATAATAATTCACATTTACACGTTATTTTCGTGACTTGTAGGACGGTACAACTGTTGAAGAAAATGCGAATTCTTCTAAAATAATTACACTTTTTAGCATATCTTGACCTAACTTTAGAATTCAAAACTAGATCAATTGCTCCGTGTAGATATCTTAAATTTGTTTCGTCTCACGTAATTTTAAATCCACCCTATACCTGCACGCCCTAATAATGCATAAACATTCTTTTGTGACCAAACAAAAATCTTAACACTCAATATTGTAGGTTACGACACACATTATCTATTTTACCTAAAAAAAGCAATATGATAAAAGTAATATTATTAATGTTAATTTACTTGTCAAGCGTAATTAACTAAGCAAATATTTTAAATTCACTCTTGTGTAATATGTTTAATTAAAGCGTTGAACAATGAGTACATTAGAAAAGATATACTATTCATATGAATCATTTTATATGATAATTGTTTAGCCATAAACTAATGTTTTGATGTGATTAAACGACTTTGAAGATTGAAATGATTAAATAATAGTAATATTATTAATATTAATTTACTTGTTAAGCGGGATTAAAATAATAAGCTGAAATAATTGATAAAATAAAAGTAAAATGTTATATAGCAAGTGAGAAATGAAAATTGTGTGAGATATATTTAAAACTAAATCCTAGAGTTTTGCACGAATTCTGCCCCCCAATAACGATCCACATTTACATGTTATTTTTGTAACCTGCAGGACTGTGTAACTGTTGAAGAAAAATGTGATTCGTCAAAAACAGTTACACTGTTTAATTTGAATTTGAATGCTGTGTGTATTTTAAAAATTAAATATTTTTTTATTCCATTCACTTTTTATTAAAAAAATTATTTTTTGAAATTGGTGACATCTTGATTAAATCTCATTTATTTTTTATTAAAAAGAGTAGTTTAGGAGACAATGTAAAGGGCCGACGTGGAAAATGAAATGGAAACGCGGCTTATTTTTGTGGAAAATGAGAGGAATATTAATTACTTTTAAATTATTTTTGTGGTTTTTAAATTATTTATCTTTTAAAAGTTAAAAGGAAAAAGAATTGATATTTCCCTGTCTTATTTTAATGGTACTGTTTGATTTAATACAACATTTAAAAAATTAAAAAATTTTAAAATATAATTTAACTTTAATAATTAGTTAAATTGACTATCAAAACACAAAAATGACTAAAGGATGGATGGAATATATCACAAGACATAAATGAGGTTTAATAGTCAAAAGTTCCTACCAATTAATACTATTTCCTAAAAGGTGCGTAAAAAAGAAAAATTGATTCGGTTCACTTAACCTATCAAAAATTAATTAAGATGCGCACAAATTTGTTCGACATGTTCAGTTGAGACCTTCTAATGCAATCACATTTTATGGTTCAATTGATTTTTTTGTTTATATATTTCTGATTTATCTTCTAGGTCAGTCTGGTTGATTCTTTACACTGATATGCAAACCATCATCATTATTAAAAGAAAAGGTAGGAAAAGAATAACATTTCTATTACTATTATCGATTCACTTATCCTCTCGAGAAATAATTAGTACACACTTAGTTTGCTCAATTGAAATCTTATAATACAATCACATTTTATGGTCCAACTGATGTTTTTATTTATATATTTCTGATTTATCCTCTAAGTCAGTCTGGTTGATTACACCATCATCATTATTAAAAAGAAAAAGTAGGAAAAGAATTAACATTTCTGTTACTATATTTTACCATTACACAGTTTACATGAGTGTCTTTACTCTTTAACCAAAAGCTCCAAAACTAATGACAAAAAATACATGTATGGCATTTGAAATTGCTTCCTCTGTATAACCACTATACACATTGTCTAGCCACAAAGCAGACATCTTGCAGCATTGTATCTGGCGATTCCGCGGATGGTAATCAAACGATCTTTCCTTCGTCAAAAAATTATACTGTGTAACTAGGATCAAAACAATTTTTTCATTTGTATGTATATAAATTGTTGAATCCTCTTGACATGATAGAAGTTTCGAGTGAGACTCCAAAATTGTTCAAACTCAGGTAAGCAAAGGCGGTCCATTCTCAACAGCTGTCCGAGTATGTTCATGATGATGACCATTGTGATGGTGTCTTGTCATTTGAATATGGTTAAGGTGTGTTCTTTTCTTGGCATAAGGAGCATCTCTGGCTGTATAAAATTGAAAAAAAGAGAGTGATTCATCTGTTAGAAAGCACGATATGGAGAAAAAGATCCGGTTAACTCGCGTAGGGATACATCTTCACTCGAAATTCATTTGAATATGGATGCATGCAAGATATGGGAAACACATTTGAATATGGATAGAGTCTGTTATGTTATGTTGAAAAACTCTTACCAGCGATTCTTTTAGCGCGGAGTATATTTTGGCGTCTTTTCCACCAACAAGTTATGCAGGTGGCAATTACTACAACAGCCACACACGCCCCAAAGCCGATGCCAATTTTGGCGCCAACAGTAAGATGCGGTCCACATGTTGGTAATCCAGGAATACCACAAAGGCCTGCATTATCAGTAAAACTGAAAAACATCCACAGTAAGTACATTTCACAAGTACTGATGAATTTCACAGTACCTTTACCTGATCCTCAAGCTAATACACCAATGAATTGTCATATAGTTTCACACCACATAAATGATGCACGTTTAACTAGCATCCTGCGTTAACACACATGACACTGACACCTATTACCACGGCATTTTATTTAAGTAAATGTTCCAAATGTTACTGTTGGAATTTGGACTTGCGTTAATTGGTTATAGCCTGAAAGGACAGTGATGTAGCCCAGAAAGAACCCTAGTTCATTTTGTTGTTGAGTATGTGGTAACAGTTAACCTCCATTCATCAAATTCTCCGGAGTGAGAGAGCGCGGTAGCTAGTGGATTGTGGAAGTTGATGTCAGGCTTAACAGTACACTTGTTTAACCCTAACTTGTGTTCGTGTTTGTGTTTGTGGTTTAGTCTAATGCTACGATTATAG
Source organism: Solanum medicagineum (assembly GCA_026153255.1). Lineage (NCBI taxonomy): Eukaryota > Viridiplantae > Streptophyta > Magnoliopsida > Solanales > Solanaceae > Solanum > Solanum medicagineum. The sequence continues at coordinate 1,017,044 of JAPFFP010000070.1, forward strand.
ACATTTTTTTTACCTTTCACAGTTACCATCCACACAAAATGATGACAAGGAGACCTTCATCGACGCATCTAGAAATTGAATGTTGAACATAAGCAGTATGTTTGACAAAAAGTTGGATAAGGGAAAAACTAAGTGAAGTGATACTCCCAATTTCAATTTGTTTGTCTTACTGTCCTTTTTAGTCAGTTTAAAAAAGAATGTCTCTGTCTTTCTTGGCAACTCTTTAGTTCCAACTTTTTACCTGACATGTTTAAGATCACAAGATTAGAGGACATATTGGTATATTCTGTGTATCTTTAGTTTAAGACCATAAGATTCAAAAGTCTTCCTTACTTTCTTAAATTCAGTGTCACGTCAAAACCACAGAAACAAATCGAAATGGAGAGAATAATAAATAACTAACAACTTCCATATTATAGTTACGATGCAATTTCTGAAGGATGCTTCACTAAGAACAAGCTTTATGCTAAGAATGTGAAAATTAAGAGAACATACTTGAAGCTCGCTCTATGCAAGAGCCTTCCACCTAACGCTGCAGGAATTTTTCCAGAGAGCAAGTTGCCGTTGAGATTCCTGTAATAAATAAAGTAGTAAATAAGAGCTCTTTATTGATCCATCACATGTCCTGAACTGATCTCGTTGAAGTACTATCTTACAGTGTCAGTAATGAGGTCAACTCCCCAAGGCTTTCAGGAATCGACCCGTTGAAGGAATTGTAGGAAAGATCCCTGTTGTGCAACTTTTGTTAGGAAATCACAAAGTGAGGATTTAATCACATAAACAACCCATGAACAGTATGCACATTCACTAATCCCGTGTATGGACGATAACAAACAATTACAAGACTTCAAATTCTTGGTAAATCAACACAATTAGGAAAAATTGTGAGCTATCCATTTTGGCGTATTTAAATAAACAAAGAGGGCATGAAGTAGTAGCAATAAGTCCTGATTCATTGTTAGTCAAACAAGGATTATCGTTGTCTTTCAAGCTCTTTCACAGATTATACCTATATGTTCAGCGAAAAACATATAACTCTTTTCAAGGAGAATGTTTTGTAATACTACTACAAGAGGAATACCGTGTGTTAAACATACTCAGGAAAACCATTCTGTTTCCACACTTCATATACTATTACTCCAACAGCTAACAAATCTAGAATCGACTACTGAAAAGCACAACTCACAATTTCTCCAGACTAGTTATCGTTCCAAGTGCTGAGGGAATAGGCCCGTGAATGTTGTTTCCACTCAAATTTCTGTAGAAATGCACACAAGAAAAGCATAAGTCAGAGAAGATCATATTTGAGAAATGAATGCCGATTGCAGTACACATGAAGGAAAGAACATACAAAAAGATACTCAAATATTGAAAACCTCTTAAACTGAAAGTTATTTAACCGCTCAGTAATTCCTTCAGACAAATTGTGTCCCAAATTTTTTTAGAAAAAAGTGTTATGTATTGGCTAAAACTCAAATTGATCATCAACTCCATTTTAAGCAGTAGAAGATCCTTGGCAGCTACATATCTTTCATCCACATAGGATATACCCAGAAGCTGAACTTACATGCTCTGAAGATGACGCAATTGAGAAATATCCTCTGGTAAGAAACCCCGTAAACCTTGGTTGTCCAGGTCACTGTGCTTACAGGAAAAACAGAAAGCCAATATTTGAGAAAGATGAAGAGGAGGACACATATTAAGACAAAATATAGAATCACATTACATAGAAAGTCCAAGTATAGTCCAGCAAAATTTTTAAATTGGCTGTGTGGAACATCTATAGAAGGAATATATGTCAATGAGAGCGTAACAGTTACATGTATGTGTGTGCGCACGTGTGGAATGAGAGGAACTTTTCTATACAAGGTCAAGAACATACAGCCCATCGATGACCCATGTATTGCTGGTTTTATCAAACTGACAATCTACTCCACTCCATGGATGCTGTTGCGGAAAACATGGATCACCATTCCACCCAAAACGTAGTGGAAGTCCAAGTGCATGTTTCAGGGACTGTAAAGCCTTTACTGAAAAAGAAAAGAAGAAAAGAGTATCTTAATTAGAAAGGCATAAGCTTGACTAAGGAACAAATGAAAAAACTACATGCTACTTTTGGCCCCTTTAAGGTGTGTTAAGTGTAACGACATAAAAAACATGTAGCATCCAAGTAGTACAAGTGAAACATTTAACTTACCTTCCTCCGGTAATGTTTTTGATTCAGCTGTTATAACCTCAAAAATCTCAATGGCACTAATGATCGCATGAGTCCCCGTTGTTGGATGTAATGTGATTGTCAGAATCCTGCCACTGACTGGAATGGTTGTGTTCAGCACGAGAGCGCTGTTAACACCCCCCGCCATTCTTACAATGTCAATATCTTGAAATACAATGTCACCATTTATCGAGATGTCAATAACCCTTTGTCCCACATCTGTAACTGAAGGATCAATCTCGGCAAAGTGTAACCAGACAGAGTAGTTTTTGTTGGGATCAACATCTATCATGTGCGTTAAATCTGGATCATTGTCGGTACTAACAAGAGCAGTTTGGTAAAGAGCTTGTGGATAGAAGTTTGGTGCTACAGAAGCTGACTTTATGGTGCTTTTAGTAGATATAGGCTCATCAGAATTCTGACCAAAAGTCATAATTGAACTCCAGAACCGATCCCCACCCCAACGATCCCCTCCATAGTCAACGTCAAATTTTGGATGCACATCTCCACAGCTCAATCTTGTGCTAGTTCTAAAGATTGTCCCTTGACCAAGTCCAGGACCAGAATAGTATGCTTTCTCATCTACTTGTTGAAGCTCGATGGCGAGTATAGCAGGATCTCCATGACCAGTGCTGTGGAAGCAAAGTGAGGTAGTACCATTCTCAAGAAATACAAGAGTTTCAACAAATGCTCGTTCATCATCGTGATTACTCCATCCAGACGGCAAAGAATAAACCAAGGTCCCTTCAACAGAAACATCAAATAGAGGTTCATTGTCAAAACTTGGTTCTGCAACCAATCCAAAGTAGATCCTCACTGAATAGTGGCCATGTGGGACTTTATCGATATTGTAACAATTTTCAGGACCCTCTGATAGAGGGAAATACCGTAACGTGTTGAGTGGAGGTGTTATGAAACTTGGGCGGGTTGCATTCATACGTATGCCTCCTGTGTATCCAAAATCTTTATGCCAGAGGGTATTTGTTGGGGCACTACGAACATCATTTTGAGCTCCACAGCTTATTCGCATCACATACGGTGCTGCGATGAATAAACAGGAAAGATAGTAAATAAAAGAGCAACTCAAAAGAGCCCAATCAATATAAAGGAGCAGCCTTTTCTTCTTGGATAACAGCACTAGCAATCGAAAGAACTGCAGAACAAGGACAAATAGGGAAGGAATAGCGTCTAATATAGTTATTCACTAATATATAACAGTTTAATGCACCAGAAAAACTTATTTCTTATGTAAAAAGCACACCTCGAGCTGCTCATTAAGTTTGCAAAGACACCTCACTTACTTCTATCCTCTTGAACACAAGATTCAAGATACTTCATCATATCATGGAATGAAGAGATCAGATATTTCGCGAATATACAAGATTATACTAACGAGCACGTGTAATTTGGTTACAGTCTGAATAAATAGAAATCATATCTAACATCCAACAACATACTCATCTAATTAACCACAAAAAGCTAAGTACTTGCAAAAGGTAGCTCATGAAGTGAGTATTCTCCAAGACCACATAAGAGTCCAATCACAAAATTCCACACCCTCATGGGATTTTCCAACTTAACATTAGTGAATCAAAACTAAAACAAATTGATGCTAACATAAGTACAAACTACATAATTTCAGACACCTTTTAAAGACCTTCATCAAATTCGCATTGTCAAACAAGAAAAATCATAAAATGAGCTAACCAGGGCAGAAATAGCAATCTTGACAGCAAATAAGAAGTTAAAGAAGAACAGCAAATTTGAAGTTGAGAATTTTTCGGTCCAGACACTGCTCTAAGTTTTCTTTAATTCGCTTTAATTCCAAAATCAAAAACTTAGGCACCATAAGGTCCATCACTAAATCCAACAACATAATCATAGAACCAACCACAAACAGCTAAGTACTTTCAAGTAGTTTACATTAGTCATCAAACCAAAACAAATTGAATTTAAACATAATCTTGCATCATCCATTAGTTGAGCTGCGCGCAAACTGGCTCGGACATCAAGATTATCAAAAAAACAAAAACTGTCATTCAAACTTATTACAACTACATAATTCAAACACCCTTTCAATCCCTTCATCAAATTCACATTATACAAAAAGAAGGGGAAAAAAACATGCAAGAAGCTGACCATTTGAGCATTTTCTGTCCAATTTCTGCTCTAAGTTAAACATTAACCAATCAAACCAAAACAACTTAAATTCAAACAAAATCTTGCATCATCCATTAGTCGAGCTGCACGCAAACTAACCCAAACATCACAATCATCAAAAAGAATCATTCAAACACATTACAACTACATAATTTAGACACCCTTTAAATCGCTTCATCAAATTCACATTACACAAAAGGTTCTCAAAAGAACACATAAAGGTAGCTAACCAGGTAGAGACAAAGCAATCTTGAAAGCAAAGCAGAAGAGCAAAAGTTGGAATTTGAGCATTTTGAGTCCAATTTCTGCTTTAAGTTAAACACTAGTCAATCAAACCAAAACAAATTGAAATTCAAACAAAATCTTGCATCATCCATTAGTCGAGCTGCACACAAACTGGCCCAAACATCACAATTATCAAAAAGGATCATCCAAACACATTACAACTACATAACTTAGACACCATTTAACTCCCTTCATCAAATTCACATTACACAAAAAGTTCTTCAAAAAAAAACACAAAAAGAAAGCTAACCAGGGAGACAAAAAGCAATCTTGAAAGCAAAGAAGAAGAACAAAAGTTGGAATTGGAACATTTTGAGTCCAATGTCTGCTCTATTTTTTCTTCAATTTGCTTTTACTTTCTTAAAATACATTTCCATTAGTCGAGCTGCACGCAAACTGACCCAAACATCACAACTATCGAAAAGAATCATTCAAACACATAACAACTACATGATTTAGACACCCTTTAAACCCCTCCATCAAATTCATATTACACAAAAAGTTCTTCAAAAGAAAAACACAAAAAGAAAGCTAACCAGGTAGACAAAAAGCAATCTTGAAAGCAAAGAAGAAGAACAAGAACTGAAATTTCAGCATTTTTTGGTCCAAATGCAGCTCTAATTTTTATTCAATTTGCTTTAAATTTCTTGAAATGCATTTCCCTTTTGCCCATTGTGGACACCAACCACTGTCATCATAATAGAGAAAGAGTAATTGATGGGACGTGCTATAGATAGTATCTTTTTATGTCAATGATCCTGTGCTTATGAGGACTACTGCTTCCCCTGTACCTTACTTAATCAACTGCCACGTGGCTTGTCCAACCACCAACTCAAAAAAATATGTAGTCATAAAATTTTTGAAATATGACCTAACGTTGGTTGATTGAATTTCATTTTTCTGATTCTCTCTCTTATTTTAGAAGGAAAAAAGAGCAAAGTTTTCAATTTTAACATCCTATATGTCAAAATTAAAGACCATAAGATATAAATATAACTCCAAGATAAAAATACCGAGTTATTTTTATCGTTCATTTGATTGAATGTATTGAGATGAGGGTTTCCAGGAAACAGTCTCTCTACTTTTATGGTAGTGGTAAGGTCTGCGTACATTCTACCCTCCCCAGACCCCACTTGTGGGATTTTACTGGGTATGTTGTTGTTGTTGATTGAATGTATTAGGTGATTTTTTGGATTATTTATCTCGTTATTTATATCTTAGTGATAAAATAAGTTATATCGTATACATAGTATGATGGCTTATCATGAAATAACTAATTTCGATATAATTTGTTCTCAACTAAACAACTCCTTACATTAAAACAGAGGTATTATTATTTTTTCTGGTTAAGAGTACACCATATAGTTTCAATGTTTATGATATTTTTATCTTTATGTATAAAGAGATTATTTTCGATAAATTATTGATTCAAGAATTTTTTTTTAAAGTTATTCAAAAAACAAATGAAAAAAATAACTAATAACTAAAAAACAAATTAAAAAATACACGGAGAATATTTAAATGCTACAAATGCAAGTGCATGGTAGGAAGCTAAGAGCACATACATGATAATATTTCCCTCCAAGTTTTGAAAAAGTGAATTTGGTCCCTTATCTTTCTAAATTTACATTTAATGCCCTTAAATTAGTGGGGAAAAAATTTAAATTTGTTCTTCATTAGACTCCTTGACTTTGGTACACGGAATTGGAATAAAATGGCCAAACTAACACTAATCATTGCGCCATTAACGGATACCAAGGGTAGGGGCTCCTTTATACCAAGCTAAATAAAATTCGATTAATTACGACGTGCCAGTTATAACAAATTTGATAGAATTTTTTATCGTATTTTAATATATTATCTCGTTGATATGCGTCATGCTACCAAATTTAAAAAATGTGGCATGCAAATTATGATTATCTGATATTCTTTTTAAATATTATATTTACTTTAGATGTTATGCACGTTAGATTAGTCACAAATCAAATAGGATCATTGTGATTGTAGAGTTATAAACAAAAAAGATAAAAGAAGTGCATTTCATAAATGTAGAATATAGTCGTGAAAAGTTGCAATGACTTTGTGTTATATTCAACATAGAAGTACCAAAGTGGTTATGAGAATGATACGCTTTGATTATCAGCGAAGGCTTTCAAAGGCGACCAACTTTCCATACTAGTTGTTACCTTACGCTGCCATTTTTGCAATATTACTGAATAGCATGGCCTGGGACTAGTCTCATTAAACCAATCATGAGTAAAGTAGAGCTTTTTTCCTTTTAGAATTGTGGCATGCAACTCATGACAGATCGGTATGAGTTCATAATATATTAAACTAACTGTCTTGTTGAGTTACTCATGTGTCATGTTGTATCATCATAATATCAAAGTTATGGACAACAAAGAGAAATATATATATTCAAAAATTTGATAAGAAAATCATGATAGGTTAATGATATCATATCATCTTAGTTTCAAAAGAATGCATAAATAGCCTACACTATAGCGGGATAATCAACTATGTACTTATTTTTTACAGGATAAAAAGAATACATAAAATCTCACTGGTGTTAGAATCTCTTTCTAACTACAAGTACTTCATAGAAAATATACAAACTAAATGATGAGCAACACATTTGAAATATCTTATTTTTATGAGTTTCATGCTTGAACGATTAATTAAATGTATTAATTTTATGCATAAATTATCATCAAATATTTATCAAAATATATTTTAACGCTAACTAAATCAAATGTTTGCATGCAATCATTTCTAGAAATGAGACAATTTCGTTTCCCATAAATTTTAGTCCAAATGGCACATGTAATGACTATATGAACTAAATCAATAATTTTTAATATTATTATTTTTAAAATTATTAATTATAATTTTAAACTTTTAAGTAGGGCTATTCAAAATCGAATCATAAATGATAGGTCAACTGTGAAGTTAACATATTACTATTGGATTATCGAGTATGGTTGGTGAATAAATTAAATCTTTATACTTAATGATTTTTCAATTTGGAGAAGAATTATTCAAATTTTTTACTAAGTAACTGTTAACCTATTACGAATTATTTACTTTTATTTTTATCCTTAGGAATATAAAATTCATATGTTAATCCTAAAGGCTCATTTAATATTGTTTCGCTCCTTAAATGACTTGTTTGTGAGTTGGATATGGACCATAATGAACGAGTTCTCACTTGTATATAAAAATATATATTTTGATCGTAAACTATTAAGTTGTTAAGTAACTATATTTTGTTAAGTAAATATTTATTTTCATGCACCTTCAAAGTTTAGGAAAATATTGTAAGGTGAAAAAAAAAATTGTATTTGATGAGAGATTAATATATTGGTCATTGTGAAAGTGGAAGAAGGGAGTATTGCGAAATGATTGAGCCAATACATAATCTAATAATTATTCGATAATTATCAATCTGATATCGCACCAATCGATATCTTATTAGTTGGTTAGCAAATTAATATATCCAAAAATCAATATTCAATGAACGAAACCATTAAACATAATTGTCTGCGTACCTACGCCCCCCTTATTTCCCTCTCATTTTTTGTTCTACTTTATTGGAGATTTTTTTGTTCTCTTTTTTCTTTCTCAATGACTATTATTATTTGTCCATTGGTGAATGTCTTCTACAAATGTAAAAATCATAATTGAGATGAGATTGTTGTCCAAGAAGAATAAGTTTGATGAGAACCAATATAACTGTTAAAACAGGGCAGTCCAGCGTCACTCAATCCAAGTCTCGCGGGTCAAAGAATTTGGAGGACTGGGACAGAGCGGCCCTTTATTTGAAAGGGCCTTGAAATGGCCAACCCAACCCAATCCTAGTAGGGTCGCGGGTTGGAGCGGGCCAGCCCTTCTCTTTTTGAAAAAAAATTCTTTTCAATTTGAATTTAAACTTGAATTTTCATCAACATACTAAATTTTTCGACATGTCTAATAAAATTATATGAAAGAACATAATAATTACATTTATAATATGCATTATAATAATGATCAGTGGTGCTTTTAATTACAATCACATATTTGGGATATATAACATCAAGAAATGAGAAGATTTTCAAATTAAATATATCAAACAATGATCATATTTGAGTCATCTTATGACTAAAAAAAATAATAATCCTTTTTTATAAATAAATAATAAAGAAAATTTGAAAAAATAAACTTGTAAACTAAAAAACAATTACGTCTTATACCTTTAGTTATTTTAATTCAAATTAAATAATCATTTTGGTCCATCGGCTTAGTTGGGCCGGACTTATAAATCCTGATCCTAAATGAGCTTAAAAAATCATATCCCAACTCTATCACAATAAAAGGGTAGGGCTGGGTCTACCCCATGGGCTAAGCCCATTTTGACGGTTCTAAGAACCCAGATTGAAATTTAACCTTTTATTTTATAATGATCTATCTTCTTTTAATTTATGCACAATTAATCATATTTTCTTTTTCTCTCTTGGTGAATATTTTTTGCAAATGTGGAAGAAATGATTGAGATGAGATCATTGTTAGAAAATAAGAAGTTCGGTGAGAATCATAATTGATATTCATTTTTTTATAATGATTTTTCTTTTTTTAAAAAATCTTACCTGATTATAATTCTCTTGACTTTCTACCCCTCAGTTATTTTAGTTTTGCTATGATGAAATTATTTTGCCCATTGCAATATAACTTGAAATCATTTTAAAACAAACAAAAAAAAGAATATATAGACATTTTAATAAACAGTCTTTTCGATTATATTTTATGTTACTTCACCTACATATGTCATTAGCTTCTAATCGAGGCGTGTTCGATAAATATTTAATGACAATGCAAACAGGAAAAATGAGCATTTAATAATTCACACATAAAAATAGTAAAAACATAGTAATATTTCATAATTTTTCATATTCACTCAGATATATTGAAGCCTTAAAGAAAGAACACTTGAAAAAACTAGACCTAGGAATAAAATAAAATTGTTGCAATAAATTATTAATTTCTCTTGCACAAATTCATATCAAAGATATCTTATAACAATTATCTTCTGCCATAAAAAATTGAATAGACCCAATTATTCTACTTCTAACAAGATTGAATTTCTATCCAAAAAATTTTCTCAATAATTCACCTTCGATCTCTATCTCAATTGACTTATTAAAAACAATTTTTTTTCGCCATACGTTATATGAACTCCACTATTGCTAAAAACATATTCTTATTAATGCTTCTTTCACAAATCCAACAAAAAAAATGGTGTTCAGTCACTGTTGAAGTTCGAAACTTCAAAGTTTGAAAATTATCTTTTGGTAAATTTTATTTCGAGTGGACACTATTGCAAAACAATCAATTATGTATCCTCTCTTCTTCGAATTATATATCAAATAATCAAAACTCAAGAAGATTCCATATCTAAAATGCAAATTATTTTAGAAGTAATTTTAAGTTAATCGAGATTGAATAACTAGTGAATATTTCATATATAATTAAACTATTTTCAACTTACTGAATGTATTATAATATTTAGCCAACACATAATTTATGTATCAATAAGCTATAACGTATAATCCGCGCGTACTTTTCCATGCATTTTAGTATAAATAAAATATTATATTTAAAACTAATAGAATAAAATATTTCGTCTTGTTATATTTAATTTAATTTTTTTTCTTGGTGGTA
>JAPFFP010000070.1:1027497-1042805 GCA_026153255.1 Solanum medicagineum
GATCAAGAAGGTTTTTTGTTTGTGTTATCAACTCGTTGATCAACTCCAGTTTGCTGATATCTAAGTTGTTAGTCATTATTATTTGAAGAATTAATAGGTCAAAATCTTACATGAAGGATTTCGGTTTTTGAGTTGTTCCTGCTTAAGTGATATCACCAAAAATGTTTAAGTGAGTAACTGATAATTGAGTTGTGTTTGGATAATCATCTGGTGATAGCTCAGTTAAGTGAACAACTAATAGTTTAGGTGTGTTACTGAACAACTACTAGACTAGTTTAGGGGTATTTCGATAAACATTTGGTGATAGTTCAGTTAAGTGAACAACTAATAGTTGAGGTCTGCTTTGATATGTTGATAGTTTAGTTAGGAAATGTATGGAACTCAAAAGACAAGAATGCTTTAGGTGGTTTTTTGACCCTACTCTTATTTAATGTAACACTTGGGTATCTACTTTCTTGCTATTTTTAATTGTCTGTATGCTCTTTGCTTGCCTGTTATTTCATCAGAAGAGGTAGAGGAGGAGGAAGAAGTGGAGGAGGAAGAGGAGGAAGAAGAAGAAGAAATACAAGGTCAAGAATCAATTCCACTGAATGTGGATAATAAAAAAGGTTAGTGATTTGTGTTATCAATTCGAGTACACTGATATTTAAGTTGTTAGTCATTATTATGTGAATTTCTTTTTAGAAACAATACTTGGGTATCTACTTTTTTGCTATTTTTAATTGTGCTTATGCATCTTTGCTTTGGTTGCCTGCTATTTCATTAGAAGAGGTAGAAGAAGAAGAAATACAAGGTGAAGGAAAAGGTCGAGGATCAAGTCTACTCAATGTAGATGATCAAAAAGGTTACTTCTGTTGTGTTATCAACTCCAGCATGCTGATACTTAAGTTGTTAATCATTATTATGTGATTTGTTTTTAAAAAAATAATACTTGGGTACCTACATTTGCTATTTTTAATTGTTTTGCTACTTTCTTGCAGAAGGGGATGCGAAAGAGGAAGAGGAAGTCCAATATGAAGAAGGGAAAGGTCAAGGATCAAGTGTGCTCAATGTAGATCATCAAAAAGGTCAGCTCTTTGTGTAATAAACTCCAGTATGCTGATGTTTAAGCTGTTACTCATTGTTATGTGAATTCCTTTTTTGAAATAATACTTGGCTATCTACTTTCTTGCTATTTTTAATTGTTTTTGTCTTGTTGCTTTGCTTGCCTGCTATTTTGTCTAGTAGCTAATTTTCATGATCTGTCTGGTTTTTTTTCATGCCAGATTATTGTAATCTTGTGATAAGAAATGGAACATTAATTGCCTCAGGGAGAAAAGCGCGTCTGCTACTTTTAAGTCTTATTGGGATTGCTATATAAGCTCTCACTCAAGCTTATTTTTTGATGCCTTTCTCTTTTTGATCTGTACCTTCTTTGGTGTGTGCGCGCGCGTATGTGTGCACACGCGCCTGAAGGAGACTTAGAGAGCCAATGACGAAAAAAGGTGCAATAATAGGTTGCATCATTTTCTTTTTTTACGAGACAAATCAATTTACATTTAAAACTTGCCTTCTTGTGATTAGTCTCTGATCTACTATTGTCGGTTTATTCAATGCTATTATCCGTCACATATTTCTCCGCTTCCTTGTCTACAAAGCTTCAATCTATTATCGTTATCACTTTGTTTCCTCTGTTTGTTCTTTTCTGCCATATTCATGATAATTTATCCAATTACAACTTTAACTGCCGGTGCATCTATTTGTCAAATCTCATCGGCATGATGTAAGAACCATATATTATGTCTCAATAAATTTATGTGCTATCTCTTTGTTTGGCTAGATTATGTTTTAAAACATTGCATAATGTGTCTTTTTGTCTTTCTTAGACAAATTACGATTTCCTATAACTAGAGATACTCTAAATCACTCGCATACTTACTCTCATCTTTCCATACAAATAGGTTTGGCAAAATGGGTAAAATTTATGATTATCCTCTTGACTCAATCCATTTTAAATGGGTTAGTTATCCAATCATTTAAAAGTGGATCAAATATGGGTCAATCTATATTACCATCATAAAATATGGATAACCCATGGGTATCCACCAATTGCACTTACCTTTAGGTATGTAAGGGTGTATGAACCTCTAAAAAAGTACATTTATTTAGGGTCTGTTGGTACTAAGAAAAATATTTTTTTATTTTTCTCATGTTTGGTTGAGTTTAAATGTTTTAAAAAAATTATTTTAAATGGATTAATTTTCCTTTAATTTAAGAAATACGATTTAGCCTATTATTTAACAAATGGATTAATTCCACAATGTATAAGGCAAAAATGGTGGTATATATAATTCAAGGACTCCCTAATGCCTCTAACCAAATATGAGATAAAATATTTCTATATTTTATTCTGGGATTATTATTCCTTATGCCTCACACCAAACGACTCCTATAAGTATAAAAAGTGAAGAATGGAGAATTTTTAGTACACCACTCCTCTTCCAATAACCCTTGTGATACCTACATGTATGGAACTTAATGTCTTTTGACTTCATATTTCATTCTCATTCCCTTTTGAGCTACATATAGTTTTTTTGAACAAGTAAAAGTATTTTCATTCACAAACATGTCCACAAGATCGTATACAAGAGATATACCAAATGGTAGAGAATTTACCAAAAATGTGATTCTATCCACCCAACCGTCTATACAACAAGGGATATTATGGGAGGAAGAAAAAAAATAAAGGGAACAAGGACTACTCTTCAACTGAGAATAACTTGACGCTACATTGAATAACTTGACGCTACACCATCAAAAGCTCTCCATTTCTCTCTTTCAAAACAACCCATATTAGTGCAAGTTGAACCATATTCCATGCCCATGTCTTCTCTTTCCCATGCTCTTCCAACCGAAACATGAACTCTCTCACTATGTTTGACATTGCCCATTAAGTGCCAAACCACCTAAGCGTATCCCACCATAACCTCAATCATTCTCACTAGCAACAAAAGATGATTTACATCCTCAATCGCCTCTTTACACATGTAGCACCAATTGATGCAGACAACCTGCTTTCTAATATTTTCCATTTTCAAATTAATCCTCTAATCGATAGCTAAGTGAAGAAGCGCACCTTCTTTGGCACCTTTGGAATGTACATGGCATTATATGCGAAAGCATACTCCTCCCCAACTAGATGCTTCTCATGTAAAGACTTTACATAGGAGACTCCAATATTTCCCACACCCTACCACCAAGCATTGGGGATATCAGGCTGATTGACTTCTCTATGCTGTAAGGCTAATAGTCTCTAGAACTCGATCACTTCTCAATCATGAAATTTCCTTCTAAATCTATAGTCCCAAAAAATATCTCCTCACCGTATCTTCCTAATATTCTGAATTATCAAGTTTATTTGGCAAGATATTTATACACATTCTGGAATTCATCTTTCAAAATCTTGTCCCCCAAATTTTACTGTTCTCCCATTTCTGACCTTGAATGAGGTATTTTCGCAAAAATTATCCCACCCCTTCACGATGTTTTCTCTCATTTCTGACCTTGAATGAGGTATTTTCGCAAAAATTATCCCGCCCCTTCACGATGTTTCTCCACAACCCACCACCGAAAGGCAAAATGATAACTCTAGTTCTCCGATCTCTTTCGGTAACCCCATATTTATCAACTATCACCCCCCTCCACTATGCTTATACCTCCACCTTGAATCTCTACAACCGTTTACCGAATAAAACTGTAAAAAACCTTTATATTTTTAAATCCCAATCCTGAATATTTCTAGGAGATTTGATTGTCTTCCAACTCACCAAATGAAACTCACTTGCCCCGTTCCGCACATCTCATGGGATTTTTCTCTAATCTTTTCCAACTTTTTCAGTGACCAAAGTTGGTGTAAGGAACTAAGACAAGTAGTAAGTGGGGATGTTCGACATTGTGCTCCTAATGAGCACTTCTTTTCGCCTTTGTCATATCTTTTGCCCTAGTCTGCTTATCTCTTCACAACCTTATGAAGAACCAGAATCCACACTGTCTGATCCTTGTTCATAGAACCTAAAGATACTCCAAGATGGTAGTCGTAACTCGGAAGGGCTTCGACCATGCAATTCAAAACTTGAGTGAGCGATCCAATGTTATTCACCTCCCTACCAGAAATAGTCTCACACTTCTTCAAATTAATTCTGAGGCGTGATACCCCCTGAAACCAAGCAAGGACTTGCCCTAAGTAATCCAACCGGGTGTCGCTACATCATAAAAACCAAAGGATCTCCAGCAAATAAATAATGAGATACTAAAACGGTCCCTAAACCTCCCAGCACAACATTGAAATCCTTCAAGTAACCCCCTAAAGCAACTCTATCCATCATCCTACTCAAAGTTCCCATAACTAAAATAAACATCGGTGGTAGGGGATCCTCTTGTCTCAAACCCCTCGAGCTCCCACAAAGACCATTTACGACAACAGAAAATCTCACCGAAGGGATGCCAAAATAAATTAATTTCCTCCACTTCTCCCCAAATTTGATTTTTAGCATACTGAAATCTAGAAATCTCAAATTCATATGATCGTAGGCCTTTTCAAGGTCAAATTTGCATAACACACTTGACACTCCTTGCTTTCTTCTAGAATCCACCACTTCATTGGCCACAAATCTTGCATCCAAAATCTACCTTCCACTAAAGCATTCTGCAAAGTAGAGACGGTCTCGTCCATCAGCTTCTTTAGTGTAATGGAAAGCACCTTAGAAATGATCTTATAGATGCTTCCCACCAGACTAATAAGTCTAAAGTCCTCCTTGTTCGAAGCTTTGCCTCGTTTGGGGATGATGACAATGAATGAGCCATTCATTCTATTCTCGAATTTACCTTTATATTAAAACTCAACAATTATATTGATCACATCAGTTTTGACTGTGTTCCAGCATTGAAAAGAAAGCCAAAGAGAAACCATTAGGACCAAGCACTTGTGTAGTTCATGTCTCATGGATGTGCACTAGTGTTAGTATCAAATTGTTGAAGAGGCTACAAAGAATTGTTGTAAGATACAAACAATGGAATAAACATGTTACGTATGATAAATTGGGAGGCAAGATCACATCTCTAAAAAGGTTTGGTGTGCTTGATGATAGATCTCTTGGAAAGTGGCTTTGGAGGTTCAGCTATTGGATATAGGCTCTGTGGAGGGCAAGTGATAACAGAGGACAACAAGAATGTGGCTGGACTAGAAACATTTTATTAACCTATGGATGTAGACTATGGGGATATATCGTGAAGAGAGGTGAAGTTCAGCGATCTCATTAATATTGAAGTTGGCAGTGAAATAGTGCAGCTTTAGAAGGATTGGTGGTGTGATGATGATATTGTAAGAATTTCCTTTCTGGCTATCGACAAACATTTTGGCCAAAAGGATATGATGACTTATCAGGTTTACAGGACAGGACACAAGATGGCATATATTAAGGATTTGAAGTTCAGGAAAAATCCACAAGACTGGAAGAGAGAAATCCCAAAACTTGATGAAATGTTTTGTAAATACAACATCACACAGCTGGAAGAAGAAACTTATTAATTGGGATGGAATGGAAGGGAAGGGAAGGGGGATTGTTATAGGTGAATTCCTGGTACCACAGGTTCCCTAAAAGAGAGGATACGGGTTTGGACCACCTCTTTGTTTCAATTTCTTGAGCGCCAAGGAGGTTTATTTGTTTTTTGCACTGGCAGTAAGTAGGGTATTCTGATCGCTGACAATTTGACTGAAGAAAAACAGCTACGTTACTGTTGCTTTATATGCAAACGATTGACAAGAATTAGAGCACTGCCTCTCGCAAGTTAGTTGTGGTACTGCCATATGGTGGACGGTTCTGAGCCTCTTTGGTATACGTAGTTGATGCCTACCTAATATTAAGGAAGTAATGCACAAAGAAAGAGAAGAAGATGCACAGGGATGCTGTTCCTTTGACCCATGCGGGTACTTTGGAGATTGAGTAGGATAGCACTTTCTTATTTTTTCGTGAATTATTGGTGTGCACACAAGGTCACCTTCAATTTAGATAAATGGATATCGCTCATTGAGAATTTTATTTTTTCTGTAGGTTCTCAACTCTTTTGTCAGTACTTGTATACCTTGGTTTTTCACATGACATCAGTAAAATAATTAATTTATAAAAGAATTTCAGAAAATAAGAAAGGACTCTAAAAAAGCATGGCCATAGACATGATCATAAACAACTTGAAATTGAGAATGAAGACACATTTCAAAATTAGGGAACATAACACCATTAGTACGATATTTTTATGTGTTTGTTTAATTTTACATACAGCTTGAAATTAATATTTATAAAACAACAAATCATGAAAAACATATTTCATCTTAGCAACGTTATAAGGTGGTATACTTCTCATACAAATATAGGGCTACCAAACAATCTTCTAATTTAGGAAAGAATCTGCACATTTTTATATGAATTCAGGAAGGCTCGTGTGTAATTCAAGGATACAAGTCTGATGAGAAAATGAAATCTTCATCAAAAAATAAAAAAGGTACATAGTGTCTGACGTGTCCCCTAATATGTGATATTTGTGTTGATGTTAGGCCATACAGTCCAGATATATTACTATATTTGGGTCTTTTCATACAAAGATCGAGTCCGTTGTTTTTAACATGGTTGTAGTATCAAACAACCTACCCAGATTAATATTACTTGTCTACAGAATCCAGTAGAAATTTCTTCTGACTTTACATATGTATTGAACTGTCTTAATCTCAAGATGTAGGGTTGATCCAGGGAAAAAAGGAGTCTAGAATTTTCTTAAAGTGCTTTGTTTGTGTTTTGTGCTGATGTTCTCGTTTTGGGATGCACTAAGTTTCCTGTGCCCTTGGTCGATCTGTTAGGATTACACAACCTCTTTTCTGTTTGAACTGACTTCCTAGGTATCATCCTGGAGGTTCTGCCACAAAGAGCTTGCTTGTGTTTTATGGTGGAGGCATTTAAATTGGCAAGAGTCTTTATTGATCTATTTCTTCCTTGTAGATGGTACCCAAGTTCTGGAGCCTTTGGCCGTTGAACAGCTCTTAAGATCAGGCTTTTCTACTCAACAAGAACCTGTAGTAAATTTACCACAGCATACCCATTTGGTTGAAGGTTCTAATGACATTTGCAGAATTTCTGATTCAGATGGAACAAGAGAGAGGATGGATGGTGAGAACTCCTTATTATATCATATGGGAACTGTGGTTAGTTTTTAAGGAAAGATACTTGTATGGTATTCTATAGACTCACAGAGATCCACTTGGACCTCTTGCAGGAAAAAGAACCCACATAGATTCTGATGTTCAAGCTTCTGGATTTGAGGATGGTGAAACAAATACAGGGGGAACCCAGCCTTTTGGTCAAGAACTGGATGCTGAAACATTGACTGATGTTTCTGGCAAGGTGGCTATTGGTGTTCAGTTTTCTGAAGGAGGTGATCAAGAAGTTGTAGGCGATTTAAAGCAAACATCACCAAGGTTTTAGTTATACTGTCTATTCCTTGTTCGGTATTTTCGTTGTAGATGGAAGTGGTGGTTTTATGCTGCTTTTTGAATGTCTCTCACTGGAAGTCCTTTTCCATACAGTGCAAGTAGAACCAAGTTTGATAGTATCTAGTTTTTCCAGGTTGGATGTTCTCAAGACAAGGCAAAGAAGTTCATCCCCTGTTGCTGATTCTAGGGGCGGAAGCAAAAGATTAGCAATGAGATGTGAGTTTTTTGCCAAGGGTTGGTGCATCAAAGGGAACTCGTGCAGATTTCTTCACATAAAGGATCATGTGACTAGCCATGATAAGGATGGTGGTCTAGAGGAGACGATGATAAAAAGCAGACTTGCAGATGACAAAGGTAACCCTTAACCGTAGTTCTTTAGGATTCTGTTAACGTGCTTTACTTTGATATTGTGAAGCCTTGCTAAACTTATTGGGATGAGTTCCTTATTCCCTATAGGTTTGGAAGAGAGTGGCAAAAGATCAGTGCTGGATGGTTCTTCTGATTCAGTACAATCAGCAGTTCAATCCGGAGAATATCTGAAATGGAGAGGTGACAAGGAATTGCATATGCGTACGGATGGACCTTCCTCTACCCCAGACGTCAGAAGAGAGAGTCCTGGGTGTAAACCGTACTTGGCTGGTTATAGCACCTCTTCTTCACCATTGCTCAGAGATGGCTCCTTACATAAGAATATCCTCCATGATGGAAAGCTTAGCTCAGTCCTGTTGTCTGCCAATTACCGAAATACTGTAGTTTCCCCTTACACCTCAGGTTTGGACGATATGAATCATAAGAGGAACCGGTCTGTGTTTGAAAATCATGGTTTGCGAGCCTTTAATGACTCTGTAGATGGGTTGTATCATCATTGTTCTTCTTCGCGGAATGTAGATGCCCGTGATGATCAGAAGCTTTTGGATTGTAGCCAAGAGTATTCTTCTTCTAGATCCACCTCTTTGCAGTACAAATCTTCAGCATTTCCTAGTTCCAAAACTGAACTTTCTCGGATTGATTTATCACGGGACACACGATACTCATCTGATTATAGAACTATGGCATCTTTTGATAATTGGGAGCCATCTGTTCCTTTTCGACCATCATTCTTGCTTAGTCAAATGATTGGATGTCCTGAAAGTCTATATGATCCTATTCGTGATAGTATTGATCAAAGTAATGTAGGAGATGGGCCCTCGAAATTGTCTTCCACTGGAAAAGGAGGGCCTGTAGTAACCAAGCATATGCAGGCAAATGCCGATCCACTTTCAACAGGGACCTTGTGTCCAGAACAGAGCTCCAATAAAGTTCCAATTTCTGGTAATATCTACCATAGGGATATATTGCCTGACAATTTGTCCGAGAAAGAATTGTCTACTAATGAAACGGATACAGCAGATACAGCAGTTGCTCATCAGGAAAACAATACCTCTTCAAAAGAAGAGAAGTATTCAAGATCTGCTAACCTCAGAGGTGCTACAAAAGCAGATAAACAATTATCTACTGAACTACCACGCAGCAGGACCCAAAAAAAGACGCAATCTGAATCTAAGAGGCTCAGACATGGAAATGAAATTGATATTGACTGGAAGACAGAAAGATCTGTGAACAAAGAGTCTAGAGTTTTGAAGCATTTTCATGCTGCTCTTGTGGAGTTTGTCAAAGAACTATTGAGGCCAACTTGGAGTGAAGGTCTCATGAGTAAGGATGCTTACAAGATGATAGTCAAGAAGACAATTGATAAAGTTGTCAACTCTTTCCATCCTAATCAGATTCCTAGTACGGCTGAATCAATCACACAGTATCTTGATTTATCTCAGCCAAAACTTGCTAAGCTCATTGAGGTGAGTCATGCTTTGAAAATCATACGTAAGCTTTAAAGAGTACAGTCCATGTGAAGTCTGTTCATCCCTAATTTGACAAGTAATTTGCGTTTGCAGGCATACGTGGAAAAATATGGAAAATCCTGATAAATATTAAATGAGCTTTGGTCAGCACAAAGGGTGCTTGGATATATATGGGAAATCTTGAATCTATTAAATCAGTTATGCTAAGCATGTTGCCAACAATAGCGAATTGGTGAAACACAATTTTTGTGAGCCTAATTTGATACTTCTAGGGGTTAGAATGAAGAATTGGAAACCATTTATTTTGTGTATGGATTTTGTCTGTTTAGATGGGAACTTTTCTGCTACCTTTATGGGTTGAATGAATTTTTCTGTTGTGCTTACCGATTTATAGCTCTTGCGTCCACAACTGAAGTCAACTATCATATTGTAGCTTCTCATTGGAGTTATAGCAATGGCAGTTCCTAAATAGGTTTTTATGGTTCAGGTTGTTAAGAGTGTTGAGTGTTGTTAGTTTAGAATGTTAAATTGTTTAAGGTTTGGCACCTACAAATAGGTGGCATTTATTGTTCAAATTATCAAGTCATCAATATATCTGCTCCTTTTCTCTTGTTCTCTGATCACATAGGTTTCAATAATTTTTGTTTTCATTCTTCTTTCACACAAGAGTGTCTTGGTCTATTCCATTGGCTTATGGCTTTTACTTCGAGATGGTTTCAACCTAAGAAAATACACTAAAATATGTATTAAAAAAACTTACCTAAGAAAATACGCTAAAATATGTATTTAAAAAAATTACCTTCTGCCTATGGCACTAATCAATATTCAAATAGTAGTTCTCTAATTGGGACTTGGGCCAATGAAAAGGTTATTTGACTTTGATTGTACATAAATTATGAAAATGTAATATTGATAGATTTTTAGATTTTTTCAGTGACCTCTCAGGTTAGATTAGGTAAGAACTGAGTTTTTGGAAGGTTCCTGGATATGGAAATTTCAAGAAAACTTGCAAGGATCCTGATGTAATCACTGCACAATCTTTGTGCTTTGTTTATTAAATGCTCTTTTATCAGAAATGAAAATGTAGAGAACTTATAGTACTTTTTCTTTGTGTTTGCATATAATTTTGGTTTGAGATGAGTTTAATTGGAGAAACATGATCGCTGAGGATTCATATAGCCTGCCCCAACTTATTTGGGATTGAGGTGCATTTGTACATATTGTAGTGGGAAGGGTTTGACACTTTCTGTATGTTAATGTTATTAAAGGCTAAAAGCAAAAAATTCCCTCTGTAGTGCCTTGTTGGAGCTTTAAGTGCAAAGCAAAAATGATGCTGAACTTCAAGGCTTAAATGCTCCTCAACTGAGCCTTTGTTAACACCCATTTTGATATTGAGTATAAAGTGCTTTGACATTTTGTCTTTTTGTTTTGTATGCATAACTATGTATACACAAGTTGATGAATCTTATAACATTTTGCCAGGCGTTCCTACATTGTTGAGTGGGGAATCTGTTGAGACCATAGTCATATGCTTAGGCATTGAGTTGTGAATTTGGAAGTTATCTATGATGTAGTGGCAAAAAGAGAAAGAAGAAAGGAAGTACCTGAGAAATAGACAATGAAAGCCATTGGAGAAAGAAATATTGAGAAAATGAATAAGAAAGAAATGCAGCGATATCAATTTATCAAAAATTATTAATCAAATTAAGTGTATAGCAAACCTAGGTTGCTTGGACTCTCCAAAAATGTTGCCGCACCCGTGCCGGATCCTTCAAAAATACACTATTTTGGAGGATCCAACACACGCTCGTTGACATTTTTTTTGAAGAGTCCAGTAACATAGTAGCAGACAATATTTGTAACGATCCTATCTATAAAGTAGGAACTCTGAATTTGGAATTCCTAAAATAAAGCAAAATCCTATATATAACAAGGAAGATAAAAACACCAATAAATAAAATCTTATCTGTCACTAAAAGACGAGAGAGAATCACTTCTTACAGGCAAGATTGTCTTTATTTTATGTTTCAACTATTAGATAAAGCCAAAAATTATCAGATGATCTATATTTTTCTCGTATGTTGATTTGAAAACAACATAGAAAATTATTGCTTTTGCAACTCTTTGAAGATCTGAACCACTAAATGTTGTACTACATTGTTTTGGTCTTTGATGAATGATGCCAGGCATGGTCAAAGTAGTACTGTTTGGCTGGACCTTTCCGGGGTGGAATAGAAGACATGTGGTGTGGGATGTGGCTCCACTAGAACTTATCTGGACTATTTGGAGAGCACAATATAAGAGCTTTAACAGTATAGCAAAGGACTATTTATGCCTAAAGAATAGCTTTGTATCCTTGATTTCTTTTTGGTGCACCCATGAGGCTGCATTAGGCATAGAAGATCAGGTGTTGCTCCTATAAACTCTATACCTTTTGTAAGATTTTGTCTTTAGGTATACTTCTTGTATGTAGGTATTTTTTGTTGTTTGTCTAAGAATTTTTTTATTACTTGACTAAAAAAAATGTTGTAGTTGATTCTACAATGAAACACATTAGTTTAAACAATCACCAACGTAACATGACTGAGATATTCAACCACTTGATGAGAACTCAAGAGTGGAGCAGGATTATAAATAGAAACTATGAAGCCAACATTGATGTAATAACCTGCCAGTCCTGTAGATTCCTTCTAATTCCTAGTCCAATAAACTCCTCGTGTAATCCTGGATTTTTTATACTACAATCTCCTTTTAATTTTAGATGGACCTTCACAGGGCGGAAGAGAAGACACCGGGCGCGGGTTGTTGCTCCATTAGCTATTGTGTGGACTATATGGGCAGAGAAACTGGAGAATTTTTGATAGCATACATCTAAGAAATAGCCTTTTAAAGAGCAAAGGTAGGAGAATGCTCCCAGGCACCAGTAATGAGGTAATGTACTTAGGGGTACTTTTGAATTAGGGTCTGGACTCCGGTAGTCCTCCTGATCCCTGGAAAATCAATTCCTCTTTAGTCTGTCAAGTTCTGTTCATATGGATAGTTGCATTTATTTTTCGGTTGGTTTCAAGTTTTATGACATTGTGAGATCCACTAACACTACAGATTCTTGGTTTGAGTGCTCTGACAGAGGGAGGAATTTCATTAGAAAGATATCTGTGAATAGGAAGACCCTGGAATGGATTGTTCAGATTCTGAGAGAGGCATCTAAGTTTAGAGGGAATGTTGTTAGAAGGTGGGAAAAAAAGACTCTTCCTCTGAAACTTTTTGTGCAAGTCACTTTAATAGCTTTGGCCATTATATCATTATCAGTATATGGGGAAGGAGGAGGACTGTTCTAATTATTCCAGAAACCACTTTCAATGCTGGCTGGAATTTAATAGCCGACAAGATTGGTAGGTTCATTAACTGTTCTAGTGACCAAGTTAATGAAGGAGAATCCAGATTGGCAGATAAAGAGCTTCCCTATGCAGATGCACTCAGAAACTCTAGATGGTCCAATAAAGAAGTGGTCGATGGACAACTTTCACCGTAGGCAAATGTTATTCACGTCAAAGAATGTGTGGATTCACTGCAGAAGGAAGTGCTGAATAGATGTCTGGTTGGCTTTTTTGTAGGAACAGGAAATAAATCTGAAGATGCGGCATTTGCAGACACTAGAAGATGGGCTAGTTCAATTTGGAGTCCAATACTACATACCCAGTGGAATCCCACAAGTGGGGTCTACGGAAGGTAGAATGTACGCAGACCTTACCACTACCTCACAAGGTAGAGAGGTTGTTTCCTGAGAATCCTCGTCTCAAAAACCCATAAGCAGAATAAACTAGATACGGAAAAAAGGGAAAGGAAAAGAAAAAGGGAACAGAAAGAAAGACTAACAACGAAAAACACATGATAGTGGATAAATACGATAAAATCAACGTATATATGACATATAATGATAACATAGGATATAAAAGCATGACTAATCCTACTACCTTACTATAACCCAATGCCAGACATCCACCTAACCTTACTAACCTATTAGCCTGCTACTCTAATTCGCGATCTCCACTCCTTTCTATCTAAGGTCATGTCCTCGGTGAGATCAAGTTTCGCCATATCTTGTCTGACCATCTCCCTCCAATACTTCTTCGGTCTACCTCTATTCCTCCGTGTAACCCCCAAATCCAATCTCTCGTACCTCCTAATAGGAGCATCGATACTCCTTCTCTGCACATGTCCAAACCATTGCAGTCTCGCTTCCCTCATGGCCATCTCTAGCTTCTCTCGAATGGTATCATTCCTAATTTTATCACTCCTGATGTGACCACACATCCATCTCAACATCCTCATCTCTACGACCTGCATCTTCTAAGCATGTGCGTTTTTGATTGGCCAACATTCCACCCCATACAACAAAGACGGTCTAACCACCATTCGGTAAAACTTACCTTTGAGTTTAGGTGGTATCTTCTTATCACACAATACTCCAGAGGCAAGCCTCCATTTTGTCCATGCTGCTCCAATACGATGTGTGACATCATCATCGATATCTCCACTATTCTGGATAATGGACCCAAGGTACTTAAAGTTTTCTCTCTTGGGGATAGGTTGAGTGGCAAGCCTCGCATCAATGTCTACTTCATACCTCGTAACACTGAATTTGCACTCCAAGTATTTTGTTTTGGTCTTGCTCAGTTTGAACCAATACATGGAATTTATTTTTATGAGATGGGTAATGTTAGATCCCTTTTCGAATTTGCATCTAAAATTAGTGCTGAACAGATCTTGAAGGGGAGATGGTACTGGAAAAATAAAGAGCAAGTTTTATCAGAATGTTGCAGTTATTGGGATCTTTTGGTGGTACATTTGATTGCCCTGATAGACTTAAGAAGGAAATGAAGAACAAAGGGATTTTTCAGTAAAATCTGTTTCCTGGAACCTGAATCAGAAAGGCCCTATTAAGGTTAATTGGTCTTGGAAACCAGTTTGGAAAGTAGAAATTCCAATGAAGGTGTCTTAGTTTTGTTTGTTTGGTGATTAGGGAAGCATGCAAACTCAAGTCAACTGGCACAGGAGAGGTTTTTAGATTTGTTCGAGATGTCTTTCATGTGACCAGGAGGTTGAGAGCAATGAACACCTCTTTTTACACTGCAAGACAACTATAAATCTGTGGCACATGTTCTTTAGTATTTTGGGGATAAAATGGGTATATGTAGCTCTACTCGAGGGCTAGCTAGCAGCTGGTGGAGTGTGGGGTACAGAGGAGGGGAAGGAGGATTGGTGGAACATCATCCTTGCTCGCATCTGGAGTGTGTGAAAACAAAGGAGTTCTAGATCTTTTGAAAGCAGTAGCAGTTCTATCCATAAAATTAGAATAAACTGTCTTTGAGTCTGTTCATTTTTTTGGTGTAAATTAAGTATATGGGGGCAAGTAGGTGGCTTAGTTGATTTTATTGGCAACGTATAAGAATATAGGTTCTTAGTTGATTTTATTGGCAATGTATAAGAATATAGGTTCTTGGACAGTGGTCTTTGGTACCTTTGATTGTTTTTGTAAAGATCTAAACTTGGCACTTTTTTTGATGTGTCTGAGGTTTTTCTTTTATAAAATACAATTTTTACCTTCATTCAAAAAAAAAAGAAAAAAGAAAAAAGAGAGAGGTCCTTATAGCTATAGAAGATTGGGTATACTCCTTGTACGTGGGTGTTTTATGCCCTTTGTATACTCTGCCCTTTGTTTATAAAATCTTATTACTTGATAAAAAATAGTTTCCTTTTGACATGAAATAGCAACATACCTGGTGTAGTCTCACTGTTATTTGTATAGAAGTGGGAGAGGAAATATATCCCACATTGGTTAAGTTAAACATCATACTCTTTCTTCTAGCCTATATGTAGAGAAAAATAAAGAACACAAATAATTTATGATGTAGAGAAAAATAAAGAACACAAATAATTTACGAGGTTCG
>JAPFFP010000070.1:1042905-1064280 GCA_026153255.1 Solanum medicagineum
GGTGCCCCTCGTATTCCTCACTGGCAAGCAGTCCTTCAGATTATTCGATATTTGAAAGGAGCCCCTGGACAAGGATTGATCTTTCCCAATCAAGGTCATCTCCACTTATTTGGGTATTCTGATCTAGATTCATTAAAGGTGATAAGATATTCAGATGCTGATTGGGCAGGTTGTCCGATGGATCGTCGATCCACTACTGGTTATTGTGTTTTCTTAGGCGGGAACCTTATATCATGGAAGAGCAAGAAACAATCTGTAATTTCACGCTCTAGTACGGAGGCAGAGTATCGTGCCATGGCTAATGCGACAGGAGAATTACAATGGGTTCGGATGTTATTATCTGAAATTGAACTACCCACGACAGAAGCATCTACTCTTTGTTGTGATAATCAATCTGCTATGCATATTGCAAATAATTCAGTTTTCCATGAACGAAGAAAGCATATTGAAATAGACTGTTACTTCGTTCGTGAGAAAGTACGTGGTGGAGAGGTTCGATTAGTTCATACTCGCTCTGAAGAACAACTTGCTGACATCTTCACCAAACCTCTTAGAAGAAGTCGTATTTCTTATATTTGCAACAAGTTAGGTCTATTTGACATGTACGCCCCAACTTGAGGGGGAGTGTTATTTGTATAGAAGTGGGAAAGGAAATATATCCCACATTGGTTAAGTTAAACATCATACTCTTTCTTCTAGCCTATATAAAGGGCTACACTTGTACAATGAAAAAGACACTTAGAAATATATTTTTTATATTTCCTTTATATGTTTCAACACTCACAAATGGAGGAGTGTGTGTATGACTGTACACATACCTTTTGCCCTGCCTTGTAAAGATAGAGAGGTTGTTTCTAATGGACCCTCTACTCAAGTAAAGCATTTCAAAGCATGTATGAAAAGGAATACATTACAAAGAAGTCATGATGAAATTAATGAAGAAAAGAACAATGCGACAACAAATAGTACGATGCAAATTAGACGGCACTCGACTACCTACTAACCTTCTACCCTAATTCTCGACCTCCATAGCCTCCAGTTTAGGGTCATGTCCTTGGTAAGCTGCAAGTGTGCCATGTCTTGTCTAGTCATCTCTCCCAATGCTTCTTCAGCCTACCTCTACTTCTCCTCGGGCCGGCCATGGGATTCTGTAAACATTTTATAATGTAGGCCTCACCATGTTTTTCTCCATTCGCCTATTACTACATTTTTATTCATGTTTTCTGATATCATGTTTAGTTCCTCTTATTGATAACATCTTGTCATATAACTGTTTTTTGTGTCTATCAGGCGTTTCCTGCACTTTATGTGTTTCAAAATGTTAATCTATTATGTGCTTTTCTTTGTTAAAGCCATGATTTAACTGTGTTTTGTGCTTAGGTTTAAAGCTAACTGTAACAAGGAGATGCAACTTAAATGTAAGTGACCCTCTTGGGCGCTGAGCTAGAAACTAAAAGGAGCGGTTTTCCTGTTAATAATTATTTTGATATTACTGACTTCGGTGCGTGTTCTCTTATCAGTTTCAGTAGCAGATTGAAAATGAGAAGTACTCTTTGTGTTAGTTGAGGTAAATTGGAAACACTGCTGCCTGCAAAGTGCTCATCGTATCCTAGATGGACTCAGTCTACTTCTGCTTTCAGTGTCTCTGCAGCTTCTTTAGTCTGTCTCCTGGTTTGGTGCTCCTATTCCTCATTCCTTTGTTCTTTTATGTCATTGTGTTCTTCTCTTTTATCTGTTTCCACATCACCTATGTTCTATTCTTTAAACTCGTGAATCTTCTGCTTCTTCATCTGTTTTACTCATCTCTTCTATATGCTCAAATGCTCTGTTTTTAAACTTTTCATATCAACTGTTAAATTCTCAATACTCATCAATGGTAATCTGCAGGGTTCTTTCAAACCCAAAGAGGCCTCAGACAAGGTGTCCCTTGTCATCTTTCTTGTTCTTGATCACTATGGATGGTTTAAACACAATGATGAAAACTGTGGACTTGAGAGGGTGGTTAAGGGGTTTTGAAGTGGCCAGAGAAGGTGCTGAGAGATTAGAAGTGACACACTTGCAATATGCAGATGGTCTCTGATTTTTATGATGCTGAGGAAGAACAACTGAAGTATCTAAGAGTGATTCTGGTCTTATTTGAAGGTATTTCTGGTTTGCATATCAATTGGAGGAAGAGTGTGATGTATCCTATTAATGAAGTAAACAAAATGAGTTGTTTAGCATCAGTTCTAGGTGGTGAAATAGGAGCTCTGCATACTACATACTTGGGAATGCCTTTGGGGGCCAAATCCATGTGCGTAGACATATGGAATAGTGTGATTGAGAAGTGTGAGAAAAAATTGGCCAAGTGGAAGTCTCAATACTTATCAAATTGGGGTAGACTGACCCTAACTCAGTACTTGATACTTTGCCAACCTGTATGATGTCTCTGTTTCCTGTCCCAACAGGGATCATTAAGAGGTTGGATAGTATCATGGGGAATTTTTTGTGGTAGGGCAACAAAGAGAAGAAAAGCTTCCGTTTGGTTAAATGAGGGAAAGTCAGGACAAGCAAGAAAAATGGAGGGCTGGTAATAAGGAATCTGAAATTGCAAAGCAAGGCTCTTAGTATGAAGTGGTTGTGGAAGTATGCAAACAACCACCTGATGCTATGGAGGCAAGTAATTGGAGCTAAATATGATAAAGAGGACAACTGGATAAGTAAAGAAGACCACTTCTTATGGGGTTAGCCTTTGGAGGTCCATCAGAAGCTTGTGGAAAGAAGTAAAAAGTAACTCAAAGTCAGAAGTAATGGATGCGAGCAAGGCTAGATTCTGGAAGGACATTTGGCATGAGAAAGGTAACATGGAAGATCTCTTTCCAGACATCACAACCTAAGTACGTTTCAACAAAGTGCTATAGCCTATGTTGCTCGGACTCTTAAAGTCAATAGGTGCATGTTAGATCCTCCAAAAATAGTGTATTCTTGGAGAATCCGACACGGGTGCGGCATCGAAAGTGAAGGGTCCGCGCAACTTAGAATGTAGCATATTTATGGTCACCACGAGGATGAAATTTCACTTTTAGAAGGCAGCTTAATGATTAGTAAATAGGGAGAGTTGCTGAATTTTTGAACATGGATAGCTTCACTGGACTACAGACAGGAGAGGATAGATTATGGTGGACAGGCGATGACAAGGGATTTTGCCAAGTCAACAATGCCTATAGGTTGATGGATCAGACAGATCAAAAGTGCTCGAGATGCCTTGGAAGAAAATATGGAAAAACAGAATCCCTTACAAAGTCCCCTGTTTTGTTTGGCTTATGGCGAAGGAAGCAGTCCTTACACTGGACAATGTTACGATGAGGGAGATTGGCTTATGTCTAAGGAAGCAGTCCTTACACAGGAAAATGTTACCAAGAGGGGGATTACCTTGTGTTCCAGGTGTTACCTATGTGGTGAAACTTCTGAAACTGTTAACCATTTGTTTTTACATTGCAAGTACGCCCATCATCTGTGAAGAATAGTCCTAAGCCTCAAAGGCATCCCTGGATTATGCCAAGAATGTGGCGGAGTCTTTGGGAGGAAGCAGGAGTACATGCTAAGGACAGAGGTAGATGGTGATCGGGGGCTATCTGGTGGGCTGTTTGGAAAGGGAGGAACTCAGGATGTTTTGAGAGCACAGAGAACAATGTGCTGAAAGTCATGCTAAACTGCATGATACTTTTAGTTTTTTGGTGTAATCAGTTGTACTCAAATGACAGAGTCTCTATTATTGATGTGCTAGACTCAATTTACACAGAGAGGTGAAATCAGGAGTGTACTTGTACATAAGGCTTCAGTATAACCCATGTACTATTTTCTGATATAGTAGAAAGTTGCCAAGTTCAAAAAAACAAAAAAAAAGAATTTGAGGCAGAGAAAAGTGGTACATGGTGACTAAAGACGGTGGCAAAGATGCAATGGTTCTGGGTTAATTTTTTTGCGATTATGGAACTGGGGGCAGACTGGAGGTTGGTGAGATATGGCGGTGATTGCTGCAGTGAGGGCAGCCTGGCCGTGGTAGCAGTAAAGGCTCATTGCAGATTGCATCATGAAAAGCTCATTATAGAATTCTTTACTTTTAATCATAATACAGTTTGAACTTTTCATATGAAGGATGAAACACACGTCAGGACTTGTATGCCTTCATAACAATTGGAAAACATTAAACATATTTTAAATAGACCATTAAAACACTTCTTTTTCATTACTTAAGCATGTAAACTTTGGCTTAAAATTTTTATGGATAATGCATGCTTGTCTTCTCCAATCGAACACACACAACATTTAAGACATCCAATGAAACACACATCAACATTCAGTACATTTAACAAGCACCTTGAGTGTATGCTATTTATGAGAAAAAGAACCTTGGTAAAGACATGTAACTCACCTCAAGGTCGTCCTTTCAAGCAAAGCTAGCTTCACAGTCAAGTAATAGTCTCAAACACTTGGAATCTACATTGAGTATCATCACAAAGGCAACAACTACTACTACCATTAATGGCTACTATTAGGGTTCACGAGTTCTCTACTTCCAACATTCAACATATCTCATAAATACAGGGAAATCTTAGTAATTTAGTTGGTTAACTACGTGAACTTTCACCTTATTGATGAGAGTTCGAGTCCCAACCTTGTAACCCCCTCCCCTATTTCCCTACCCCCTATTTCTTTTCTTTTTTAGAGAACATATGTCATAGATTCTCTTTTTTATTTTGATAGAGAATCTCTCATAAATACTGTTAACCTTCACATATTTTTTTGGATGAATTGGAAGTGGTGGAATTACTTGCATAAATACTGTTAACCCTCAAATTTTGGGGCTGTTCTTGATCTATTTGAAGATTAATCAGAATTGGTTTGTGAGGGGGGTAGGGGTTTTTCAGTTCGATGTGGGAGAGGCGTGAGTGCAATTTAATCTTTCGGTGTATTCGTTTCCAGTGACAAGGGCCTCTTTTTCTGTAAGAAAATTATGGGTTACAAGGCTGATTATGTTAATACTGAGTTAGTGAGTTGTGATAAACGGGTAAAGTCTATGTACTTTACCCTCCCTAGACCTCATTCATAGGATTACACTGGGTTTTGTTGTTGTAGTAGTAGTAGTAGTGAGTCGTAATTAACTCAAAATACCCCAAAATATCACCTTAGTTGAGTTGAAACGATGCCTTGGTCGAATTCGGTGGGAGAGAAATCACATCCATAAAAATGTGTTCATAACCCTCTCTCCTCGACCCTAGGCTGTTTTATAGTCCTGGATCTGGTGGACATGCATAGGCAGGGGCCTGGGCTTGCCCATGTGCACTAAATCCCGCTGTGCTGTTTCTGGATGCATCCCTTGCTCTGTCCACACACATGGAAGACTCTTACAAACAACCTTTAGTAAAATGTTCATAACTTTAGTAGGATGACCAAATGACCAACAATTTGATGCTCTGGAAACTAGACTTAGAGTGCTTTAATTTGACTCCTTATCCAAAGTCTAAATCATTGTAAGTTGGGAGAGATGAACGGTTGAAGTTAGGCCTAGTGTTATTTTGTTTAGATTTTTGGCCCCTTTTGTACTTTTCAACTTCCCTTGTTCCTTAGGCTTACATTAGTCACCATATCACTTACGTTTAATGCCAATGACCTACCAACCATGCTTTCATTATTTCGATACTCTCAAACTATTCTCGGAGCTGCCTGCTGTAGTTGAATGAAGTTT
Source organism: Solanum medicagineum (assembly GCA_026153255.1). Lineage (NCBI taxonomy): Eukaryota > Viridiplantae > Streptophyta > Magnoliopsida > Solanales > Solanaceae > Solanum > Solanum medicagineum. The sequence goes on from JAPFFP010000070.1 coordinate 1,048,634, forward strand.
AATCCAATCTTTTATAAAAGGCAAAGCTAAAGAGCTCCGTTATTTTGATTGTTCTCCTTCACATTTTTCTTCTCAATGTTTTAATAAAGCAAAGCAAAAACAAGTTGCATTTTGCTTAACTGGAGTTGAGCAAAACATATCAAAGAAAAAAAAGAAATCGGCCTGGAGCCAACCAGTGCTCCTTAAGTGCAAATGAGAGTAGCTGTTTATGTGGAAGGAGTTCATAAATTCCCTTTGGGATGGGCTCTATGACTGTTCATGTGAAATTTTACAGATGAGTTGCAAGAACATATGACTGTTGATGTTCACGAGGCAACAATGACTTCTAAATTTGCATTATGATTTTGTTCGTCTTAAAGATCCTTTCTGATTTCCCACTCATTACCTTGAAGATTCTGTGTATAGTTTACAATAATACTATCTGCTTAAAATCTTGCAGTCTGTTGCCTCTGCAAATAACATGTGAGTAATGTGTGTATTACTCTTAACACTAATTGTAGCATGTGAGGTATCCGGAAAATGGTGAAATTGTGGCATACTACGGATTATGGTGTTTGGACATTTGGTACTACTTTGCAGGACTGCACTAGGTATGATGATGTTACTACTTTGTGGGGTTTGGTATCTTTTTATGCGGATGACTTTGGAGTTCTTAGTGCATGTTACTCTAGGTAGTGCTTTTACTGTATGTGCACCTGAATTTTGTTGTTGTTGATATTATAGCAGATGCGGTAACCATTTCATGGTTTAGCAAATACTATGTGCTATAGCTCTGAGTGGGCAAATATGAAAAATGCGGTTTTCTGAAGAGTTGATAGAGAAGACCAGAATGACTCAAATCCAGGAAATGCAATCGTAGAACATTGCATCCATGAAACAACACCGAATGAGTCAATCCAGGAATGCAACCATGGAAGAACACATCCCCGTAACAAGACCACAATGACCATTGAGTAAAAAAATGAATTCTCTCTCAGTTTTGTGGCATACCCTTTGCTAAGATATGTGTTTTGGTCCGTTTGTTATCACAGCTTTCAATAGGAAATCTGTTTTTAAGGTGGTGTCTTATTATAAGAGAATAAGCTTCTTGATTTGTCTATCAGAATCAAGTTCTCTATCTCTGATGTAGGCGTAAGGTCTTCATATACTCTACCCGTCTTGAATCCTATTTTGTGAGACTACACCGTGTATATTGGTGTTGTAAACTTCTTGATTTGTCTTTGGAGATCTAATCATTTTGTTATACATCTTTCCTTGCTATTATACATCCTTTTTTAGCTGTCATTAGCTGCACAGTATTAAAGTAAGTTACATAATTCTGGACTCAAAGGCCTTTTACACGTGACGGTATCACTAAGTTATGTTGCTCGGATCCTCCAAATGCAGCCGTGATCTTGTCGGATCCTCAACACGGCTTTTGGTGGACTTGGCAAAGAATCAGTGGCATCTTTGGTGAATTTGACACACATACAACCAACAACTCTTTTTTGGAGGATCTTAATGACAACCAGCATCATTTTTTTTTGGGTAAAATTCGACGAGATTTTTGAAGGATTCGAGCAAGATGGTCGAAAGAATATGGTCATTGTGTTGATATCGTTAATTTTATGCATGAAATTCCATTATCAATTTAAACAATTAATATTTGTTATGACCTTATAAGCTTGATTGGGTTGGATTCAGCAAGATGTAAATTTAATCCAAAATTAGGAATAAAATCTAGGTGTTGTTTAATCCATTTCTTCCAGCACACCAAGCCTGAAAAGGACAATATTAACCTTTATTCACGTGACAAAAAGTTCAAATTTATCAATATCAATTCAAATCAAGGGGTGATGATGCTCTATTCTTGTGATAATACTCCTTTCGTATTAATTTATGTGACACTATTTACTTTATTTTATTTTAAATAGATTTAAAAATAAATGTGTTATCTGAATTGAGATAAATGAAATAGTAAGATTTAACAAAAAAGAAGAGAAATGACATAGTTGGTTCTAATGTAACAATATATCAGGTGAAATCTCACCGGTGGAGTTTAGGGAGGGTAAAATATATAGGTAGGTTTTACCACTAATTTATTGAGATAGATAGAGTTTTTGGAAGATTCTTAATTCAAATATATCAATCTCAAAGGTAGAAACTAGATAAAAAATAACTGTAGTGGAAAGCTTGAGAACTCATAAATACAATAAAGTTAGCAATATAAATGGCGTTCAATAATAATACCATATACAAAAATCTAGTTAATCCTACCATATCACTAGGCATGATATCATTCTCTTTACTAACTCACTAATCTTCTACTTTAATATGTAATCTCCACTCTTAAGGTCATGTCCTAGGTGATATGAAGTTGCGTTATATCCTGTTTAATTGTTTCTCTTCAATACGTTTTTGGTCTATCTCTACCCATCCTGTAACCCCTAAATCCAATCTCTTGGACTTCCTAACAAAAGCGTCAACATTTTTAATCTACACATGTCCAAACCATCTAGTTCCAATCTATTTTTTTTTAATTTTATATTAACTAAATTTGTGAGATAATGTATAAAAAAAAATTGAAGGACATAATTTACATTATAATTTTCACTTTTACTCTTTGTGAAAATATATATATAATGTTATAAGTAGTATAATTTATCTTTTAGAAAATATAAAAACTCAATAAATAAAAGGATAAATATATAAAAAATTAAATATTTATTTTATATAAAATATTTATATTAAATCAATTCAATTCATTAGGTCATAAACCGAACAGTGAAAATACATGTACACATACATAATGTGTTTGTTACTTCTTGTTCTTGTAATTTTTTTCAAATCCATTTTGAAAAATATTTTTTGTGATTTAATCGTCACCTTATAAACACTCGATATAAATAAATTTCAAGAGAATCCCAAGAAAATCCTTAATATAGCCAAGTGTTCCATTATTATAAAATATAAATCAAAAGAATAGGACAATATTATAATCTGACAATCGACACTTGTTTATTAACCCATAACTTATGGGGTCCCATTTTCATCCTTATCCAAATTGCCTTACTCTATCCACTCCAATAATTTTTTACACTTTTTTTAAATTATTAATATAATTTTCATTATAATTAAATCGATAAGAAATGATGAATTATTAAGGGATTAAAAACATTATTTTCTCTAAATTTTTATATGTTAAAGTAAAAATTATATTCTTTTATTTGAATATAACAAAATTATATTGATATCTGTTATTCACTCGTTCAACTAATTCAGATCATCATATAATAACTCAAGATTAGGCGACATAATAGTACTAAAGCTCTATAAATTTAACTCAAAAGACAATCTTTTCCTCATTTATTGTTTTGTTATTATTATTTAGTTATTAATAATAAATAAATTGAGAGTTTAAAAAATATTGTAGCTAAAAAAGATGGTTCTAGATGGTTGGGATGATGTTATGGCTGGGCCTCATCCTACTAATAGACCCCTAAAGGCCCTCTCTATCAACACCTCTGGTAATTATTATGCATTTAATTTGATTATATATTTAAAAAAAATTTGAATTCGAATTTTAAATATATAAAAAAGAGATAAATTCTTGGTGATTGTGTATTGCTAGTTTGAGTCAGAAGGAGAAGCTCCGATAAGAAAATCAAATATTAAGTGAGACATTATATTTGTGAATGTGTTCGTAAAATATTTTGTTTTATGAAATCTCAGATTTTTAGTTGGATTTGTTATTAATGTGAATTATGATGGATGAAATGATTAGATTATTATATTTTTAATTAGAAATTTTAAGTTCAAATTCTAAATGTGAATGTTTTTATGATGGGAACATTGTTTCTCAAAATATGAATCTTCCATATGAGTTTGAATTAATCAACTATATTAATATAAATATCAAACATTAGTTAAAAATTTAAAAAATGGCTTTGTTACAGCTTTTTAAAAAAAATAAATTTAATGAATTTTTAATGTTAAATTATAAATTTTATAGCATTTATTATTTTAGTAATTATATTATTATTATTTTCAATTTAGATGAATTCGTAATTAGAAGGCGATATTTTTCCATAAATTTACTTCATCTAAGGGCAAATCAGGATTGGACCTAGAGTTTTGAATGGCTTCTTTTAATTAAAAAATATATTTAAAATAATTTATTATCTATCTAATATAATTATATTAAAATCCTTTAATGTATATTATATACATTTAATTTTTATATTTAAATTTCTTTTATAAAAATTCTAACTTCATCATTATTTTCTAACGAAAGATCGGAAAAAAGTCATTTTAGAAAAGATAAAAATAAAAGAGTAGTGGGAATCCATAAACTAGAAGATATTTATTTACACATATACCAAAGCTCTCTTCTATTTATTCTATTTTAGGCAAACAGCCATTTTAACTTTCTACCACAATTAAAGAGAAGAAAAAAAAAAAGAGAAGAAAATGGTGTTAATTGAAAAGGTTTGGGAAGATTTTATGGCTGGACCAGATAAAGACCTTGGCAAATTGAGAAAGTCTGTTACATTAATCCAAACTCATGGTATCATTTTTATAATATATGATGTTTTTGTTCTTATAGTTATATTTATGGACTAAATTAGAACACTTGTTTATGATTATATAATATATCAATGTTATTTTATAAGTGAAGTCTGCGAAAGATCACTTAACTATTTGATGTTATAAATGATTGAGAAAACCCTCCATGCTATGGCTAAATAATGATGTATTATTATTATTATTATTATTGTGATTTTATAAGTGAGGCTGTTTATCATTTTTACGAAGAATAAATTTCAAGGTTTTGAATTAGTGAGTTGGAGATTGATTTGAAATTTTATTTTGTATTGGGAATTGAGTTTACGATAAACTTTTTATAGATTTTTATGAAAATTTTAATAAATATATAAGGTATGATCAGAAGTCGTTGAGTTTTCGATAATTCATAGCTAGAACGTTAAGATTCGCCTTATAATGAATTCAAGGATTGACATGTTTTCATTTTGTAATTATAGTGTCGGTGTAGATTAATATCATAAAATACTTGTCTATCTTTGATCAATACATGTGTTTGATATATATATATGAGAAAAATCACGAAGATCTCAACAAAATTAATGTAGTATTAAGGGTGTGTTTGTTACAAAGAAAAAAGGTTAGAAAAAAACACACACATAAGTTTGTGTCGTTTTTCTTCATTACTTGAGAATTTTTCTTGAATTCTTTCTATAGTTAGCGTAATATTACATGACACTTACTCGAGCCATCAATCTAAGCCCCTTAGTAGCCTTGTTGTATACAGAATATTGGTATTATCATATATAAAGATTGAAAATGTTTTTGTATTACACGATATAAACTTGTATCATTTCTATTAGTTAGTATATATCATTTTTTCCATCAATCTCGAATAGAGCCAAAGATTCACTAATTTTTTGGCTTTGGGGTATGATGGAATAAAGCAAAATGGCTCTATAAACTGTCTGCGTTTCTTTCAATTGTGAAGTAGCAGTTAGTCAATGCAACTTTCGACGCTCATCATGGGTCATTCGAAAACAGTCGCTCTATGTTTTTTAACATAGGGGTCAGGCTGCGTACATCCGACCCTCCTTACCCCGCAATGGGCGGGAGCCTCTGAGGCACTGGGTAATGTTGTTGTTGTTGTAGTATATATCATTTTATTTATTTCTCTTATGGTTTGTAGGTGGGGATGGAGGTGAAGGATCAAACAAGAGTTTCCAAAGATCTTTGTCTATGCCCGGTTCAGGCTCGGGGAGCCCAAAGACACCGGGAACCCCAGGGACTCCAAATACTTACTCGCCATCAGCTGCACGTAAAGACAATGTGTGGAGGAGCGTGTTCCATCCGGGGAGCAACATCGCCACCAAGAGGCTTGGTGCTCAAGTCTTTGACAAACCTTCTCACCCTAATGCTCCCACTGTTTATGACTGGTACTACCCTTTTAACCTCCCTCCCTCCACCCTCCCCCCCCAAAAAGTGAAAATTAACGGTTAATAATTAAGTGAGGTTTCTTTTTGTCACACAAATAGTTGACATTCACTTAAATATCGTTATAATCTAGTGATATCAGTAAGATGGAGGCTTTCAATTTAAATAGAGAAAACATAACTTTTTTTTTTCATTTATAATTACACTGTAGAATTCAAAATATTGCTTTAGGTTATTGGTTCAATTAAATCACACTATAACATTTGTAGTATATATTTTTGAACAACTTTTAACATTATATATACTTGAATTAATGATAGGCTCTACAGTGGGGATACCCGATCCAAGCATCAGTGAGAAATGACAGAATAAACGATTTTGGATCGTGATAAGGTGATATATACTTGAATAATGTTACATGTAAATAACGTATTTTCCTTTTAATGTATGAGTTGATGTGCTACAGGAACATGGAGATTAATTAGTGGATGTTAATCCTATGTTTTCTGTTTATAAGTATTAATTAACTAGTAGTACTAATTAATATATATGTAATTAGGTTTTGATGAAAGTTAACTTGAGTATATTGAGTGGCTTTCTAGTACTGTAATGACAAAAAAAAAATATTATAATGTTGTTTTGATATGTATTTTGGAATAATAATAATAATAAGTTTGATGTGTTTTATGTTATTTTTATTGGTTATGTGATTATCTATTTATGTTTATGTATTAAAGATTTGGGGGGTCGTAAGTTTGATGAGTTCATCAAACTAATCTTGATAGCCAATGATCATCGCTTCATCGTGAGTTATGACTAACAGAATTTATTTTTGACGTTTTAGAGATCATAAAATATAAGTTCATCAATTTGGTCATGTTTTGTGTATATTAATATATGTTGATTTTCTAAAGATGAGTTTTGATTACTATGAAAGTTGATTGGTCTATCAAAAAGGTTCAATAATTACATAAATATGAAGGTTTTCAAATCTAAGCACATTGAGATAAAGCTACTACTAACACACACCTTAAAATTGCCAAATGTGGCATATATGCAAGTAAACTTATGGTTTGTAATTTTTTAAAATTTTGCCTATGTATCATTTATCGTAAATACAATTTAAATATTTATCATGTTGCGTAATTTTTCCAAAGCTTATCAGGTTCACAGTGCAAGTCCCACTGTGGGCCGGAATCAAAGTTAGGGCCGCCGCAAATTGGGCTGTCCACTTTGGTTAAGAGAAAAAATAGAGTTTTTCGTCAAATTTACGTCGATAAGTAAATATATGCTGGTTAATTAGTTAATATAGCTATAATTTGAACATTAATTATGGTTGGCGGCAAACATCTAGTTGTAATTATGATATGAGTTTTGTATAAGTTGCACAATTTATACAAACATTGTCGCGAATCAAATTGTATAGCGAAATATACAAACACTGCGAATTGTATAATGAATTATACAAACACTGTGCACGAATTGTGATGTGAAATATGCAAATATTATACAAAAACTGGAATTGTATGGCGAATTATATAAATGTATAAAATGTTGTGTTAATTATACAAACACTGCTACAACTATAATTACGATATGTAATTATCCAAATTATAGCTATGAAACATAATTAACATATTTTTGAGTGACTATATGTGAAAATTCCTCACTATTTCGGCTCAATTTATGTGATATCATTTAACTTGATATAATATTTTGAATAAAAAAAGAAACTTTGAAATTTGTGGGTTGAAATATTTCTTTACCATTTATGTGACTATAAATACTTTTACCAAGGATAAAAGAGGAATTTTAAAGTTCAATTGCTTTCAATTACAAAAAAATATTTCAATTAATATTAATTATTATATTAATCAAATAGACTTAAGTTTGCATATTTAAATAGGACACATAATTAATCAAGTAGGTCAACATGAAAAGTTTGTTTTCTTTCACAATCATGAAAAGTAAAGTATATGGTTAAAAATAAAGTTAGAGCAAAACCATTAATTCATGGCAATCATTAATTAGATGAGATTACTCTAAACTAGATTAATTTAGCAACTTAGTAAAATAAGACCAAAAAAACAAAAAAGATTGAATTGGACAAGTAACTAATTTGTATGTGATGTAAAAGGAATGACATGGACTAATTAAGAAAACAAAATTAAATTTCTCTTCTATTTAAATTTGATGAACAAAATATTTGAGTTTAACATTTATGGTGGTGAAAATTAGAAGGCAGACTAAACAGATATGAACATCATGATTATATAAAAAAAGGAAAAAAAATATATATCTTTCAATTTTGCGATTTAGAGTGAATATAACTCTTATTAAAAAAGTCATGTATATATTCTTTTGTCATCTAATAACGATTCATATTTATCCTCTGACAAATTGAATTAAGAAACTATTAACTAAAACTAATTTTTTTTATTTTCAAAAAATTGAAGTATAACTTTAAAGAATTACCTCATTTCCTCTGTTACTCAAATTTGATCGAAACCTATTTTATGACAAAATAGAAGAGGAATTCATTTTTTTCATTTGAGTTGAATCTGGAAGGGTAAAAAAAAGAATGAAGTGTTATTTTAAAATTATATGCCAATTATGGAATTTAAAAAATTTATATATTTGACTAGAATAAATTTACTCTAAATCACAAAAATCGAAACATAGAATATTAACTAACTATTATCTTACAAGAAATGAGAAAATCTTTGTCATCAGTTTAACAACAGAAAAATCTAACATTATATGAATTTTGTTTTTATTTTTTTGTTTTTCTTTTGTCAATATGTGTTTTGTTTTAGAATCTCTATAAAACATTCTTCAATTACAATAATTTAAACATATAAAACCACTTGTTAAAATTGTCCTTTTCAGTCTCTAAACAAACTAGTAAAATGATGACAAGGAGGAATTTATTAATACACATTCTCTTGAACATCACCTAATTGCATTTTATTGGATAGAAAATTTTTTTTCTCACTCGGTGTTTGATGCTTATATTAGAGTCTGATTATTCGGAAATCGTGCGGTGTAAGGCCCCATTTAGGAGAAGATACTCCCTACCAAGGATTTTTTCATACCCAAAGCTCGAATCTGAGATCTCTAATTAAGAAATGAGCAACACATCCATTGTACCACATGCTTTGATAGTTGTTTGAAGAATATTACATGTGCATTATTTCTTGATGTAGCTCTTATTATTTCTAAAAGAAGAACCCAAATGTTATTGCAACAAATTAGGCTTATAGTAATGCACCATGGCCTCCGTGCACCATGGCACCATGGCCCCCGTGCACCATTGCACCATGTTCCTCGGGCACAATGGCGTCGGTGCACCTCAGGCCTTCATGCGGTGTGCATTGAAACACCACGGCTTCACTCTCCATGTACAAAAACACGGGCCGACGAGCCGACAGCATGCGATGCCGCGCGGAGTCAAACGAGCGTGAGCACGAGACCCCGCTTCACGCCCAACGACCCGTGCCGTTCAACTACCTCTACGGTCCCTCCAATTGTCAAACAACTCGTGAATTATATCATTCGCACTCAATCCTTAGGTCCAAGGATGTTACATACGTCGAGAAGTGTTTTACACTGTTTTTGTAATTTCTGGACAGTTTTTCTTTTATTTACTATTTATTTTCGCATGCTAATATTTTTCACGTCGCCTTGCAATAACAAAAATGCACTCAATATTTATTTTAGAGGTCGTTACATGCATTGATAATTTTTTGGTGGTGTTCTAATATTTTTTTATATTTTTTTCTAATTTTAATTAATTTATTATATTATTTTCCGAAAATATTTTTAAAATTTTTTTTCGTTGAAAACTATTTTTTACAATGTTTGTAAGTCATTGGTGCATGCTCATGTGTGTTTGTAACTCAAAATGTGCAAATTAGAGTTGTACACATTCATTATGATTCTCTGGAAAAAGCATGTTTACTCCAATAATCTATGCTACTTGGATTCTTTGAAAATGCTATTATATTTGTGTCGAAATCTTTAAAAATATATTTTCTGCATTTAAAAAAATAATTTATTTTCTTTTTTAAAAAATTTTTATTTTAACTTTCCACATGACATTTTTAGGCTATAGACTAAAGGATATTTTGATACATTTGACATAACTTTAATTTAGAATCATAAAATTTAAAAATCTTCTTTATTTTTTAAACTCCGTATTAAATCAATTCAGGTCATCTTTTTGAAACGGAGGAAAAATTACTTTTAAAGAATTCAAAATACACCTATTGACATCTTTAAAATATTTGATCGAGCAACGTAAATAATAATTTTGACTCTGATCTACTCACATCTATAAATAGCTTATTGAAGCCGCATTCATTATCGTGTTATAAAGTTTTCTGTACGATGTCACAGTAAAATTTATTCAATAGTTTTTTTTTTAATATTAGAATCATATTATTTTTATTCACGCTTCAATTGATAGATATGAATATCTGGAGGGTATTAAGTTTATCTCGCATTATGTTAAATATAGAATACAAAATTGATGAGGTCAAATCCTTATATATATATATATATTTAATTTCAATTTCCTTATTTTAAGTACTTTAATATCAGAAATATTCTTGATACTATATATTATTTTAAGTATTTTTAATTAGCACGATAATTAAAACAAATCGAAAAAAGTATAATTTATAAAGATCATTCTCACTTTATCAAAACATGAAGTTATAATGAATTTACATGATTTTATATAAATACTATGTGCAAATAGGTATTTATCTATATCTATAATATTTATTGACTTATGCGTAGTGAATTTTTTTTATAACAAAGAAAATTTGCAATCGCTATTCTTTGAGTATACATAAGATAAATTCCTGCTCTTATATAACAACTCGTAAATTACACGAGAGAAGTGATCCCCATTAGGCAAGTCGATCCAACAAACTTTACCTAAAAACAAATTTCTTATTTTTATTAATAAAAGATCTCAAATTTAAAACCTTCAATATAAAAGTCACAAGTCCAAACTATCGAATCACTTCGAAAGGTTATTTGTAGTGAATTTTTTTTGGTACATGATAATGTTGGGTTCTGCTTTAAAACTATAGAATATTTCTCTTTTTATTTCTTGGAAATCTCAAGAATATTCATATGTCATGTGCAATTGCTTACTTTACTTTCTGTCATCATCTTTGACTAAAAAGAATGTCTTACCATAATATTCTTTTGCCAGACATTATTATATAATATATAATAACAAGCCAAACACTTCACGTGAAATTAGGAATAAATAATGTTAGAGTTTAACTTTTTATATATATTATTAAATTATTATCATCTAAAAGATGATTATATGAAATCAAAGTGGGAGTATAATATAACTAACAATATCAAGCTTTTATACACTATAAATATACAAGTTTAACTTGTAAAAACAAGTTAGAAATATTTATGGAGCAACCAATTACTTCCTTGTTTCATTTTATGCGAAATTTTTTCTTTTTAAGCTTATTCTAAAAGAATACAATGATGCTTTTTTTATTTTGAAAACTTTTATATAATTATTTTACATTGTCTATAATAACAATAATATATTTCAGTATAATTTTGTAGGGTAAGGTCTAGAAAAAGTAGTGCTGTGTATATGAGTTTATTCATATTTTGTAAAGATAGGAAGTCTTGTTTACGATTATTTTAGTGTCTTCATAGCTATGGCGGAGCCACATAGTACTCAATGGGATTCATCTGAATCTCCTTTTGGTGAAAAATCATACTATTTTTATATAGTAAAAATAATTTTTTATGTATATATAATAGATGTCAAACCCCATTCGATCAGTTTCGTGTGTCTAGTTCTTAAAATTTTGAACCTCTTTAAAGAAAATCCTCGATCCGCCACTACATATACTACTTAAACTCCCACTAATAGATGCAAATTTTGTGGCATAATCTCTCTCTCTAAATATTTCTTTAGCTCTTTGTCTGCTTACTTTTTGTTCAAACAAATTCCTTTTAGAGAGGATCAAGAAGAATTAAGAAGAAAAACATGCTTGGAGAACATGATGAGAAGAATATGGTACTCATTTTCTCATGACCCCAAATTTTGTTTCTTAGCTTTAGGAAGAGAATATTCATTCAACACTTTTTTTCTTGTTTGTTTCCTCTCTCTTTTTGCAGAATAATGAGAAAAACAACTTCATGATCAAGGAGAAACAAATTATCCAAGATCAACAAGAACGACAACAACAACAACAACAAACCCTAAAATGCCCTCGTTGCGACTCATCGAATACCAAGTTTTGTTACTACAACAATTACAGTTTATCTCAACCAAGACATTTTTGCAAATCTTGTAAAAGGTATTGGACTAGAGGTGGAACCCAAAGAAATGTTCCTTTAGGTGGTGCCTCTAGGAATAACAAAAAAATCAAGAAACCAAATTTTGTTACTAGTGTTACTTCTTCTACAAATCTTGGTCCAAATTTTCATGAACCCCAAGTTCTTGTTGATCATACTAATCCTTTGTTCAATTATGGATTACCCACTAACCCTCTTGATCTAAACATCCAATTTCCAAGATTGCTCAATTTTTCTAGGGTTTCCAATAATGAAAATCTTGGATTAGGGTTTTCTAATGGATTCAAGAAGATCCAAGATGTTGTGATCACTAGTACTAACTCTAGTTCTTCACTTCCTTCAAGTTACCCTACTTTTGGATCAAACTTAATATCTAGTTCAAATTCAAATTTGGCCTCCTTTAACATATCTCCTAGCTTTCATCAACTAAACTTCATTACCAACAATGACAAGTTTCAAGATTCTAATTACCATGAGCTCAATCAGATTCATGAAGAGATGAATTATGTTGATAATCCTTTTCTTTCTTGGGCTTGTGATTATGTTGATCCTTCAAATTTAGAGTCTTCACTTCCTTCTCTCATCTAAGGTAAGACAAATATTTGCATCTCTTTTTTACAATAAACTAGGTAGATATTTTTTTTGTTTGGTTTTCTTTCTTCCCTTCTCCAGAGCCTTGGAGCAATGATAAATTTATCTTTGTATCACCGATGAGTCACGAGTTCGAACGGTAGATCTTGCCTCAGGATAATTAAGCTGTCTACAACATTAGACCCCCTTGGAGTTCAGTCCTTTCTCAAAACCCTACTTGAATGTAAAATGTTTTATGCACCAATATTCATTTTTTCCTTAATTATTCTTTCAAATGTCAAGGCTGATGGAAAAGATTTATCCAAAGTAAGAAGAGAAACAACATGACTTAACATGGATGAGCCTGGTATAGGATTTGAGTTTAGTTCACCATTTATTATAGTATATATCATAGAGGAATAGTTACTCTTGATTTTTCTTTTATTTTCATTTTCTAGTTTATATAGGGGGAAATGATTGTGTACAAAATTGGTATACAAGAGAGGAGATCTTGTTTTGCAATTTGACTATCAATTTATTATTAAGTTGGTCATGCTTCTTTTATGTATACATTTTTCATTTGTTTTATCATTCATGTTAATAAATTGATGAATTTAGCTTCGTTAGCGTTTATGTTTTCCCTAGATATTTTACTATGTACAACAACAAGAACAACATTACCCCAATAACTCAAAGGTTCCCGCGCATTGCTGAGTAAGGGGGGGTCAGATGTAAAAACCCTAATTCCTTGAACAATAGACTCAAGTTCCAACCTTGAGATAGTAAAATTTATGTTAGAAAGCGTTTTTCCTTAATAAGCTTCACACATGTATCCAAATAAGTTGAGCTAGTAAGTACAAAAATATTTAACATGGCCAATATTAATTTTATGTATATATTTAAGATTACCAATACCACAATCTTTTTTTAAATTCTTTTTTGTGTTGAATCTAATGGTTAAGTAGTCATCATAATATAAAAGTGCCTTTACCTAAAAGTAAAGAGATGGTAAATCAAGTTTTCTTGGCATGCTTCAAGTCATAAAATGAAAACAGATTTCAAGTCTTTTTCAAAAGAATGCAAGTGCAAATTCCGACAATAAATATTCCAAAAATTCATGTACGTTAACACACAATTTTTTTTATTTTTTTTTTGAGAAAATCATAAATTTCTATTTCATGACTCCTAAATGCTTAAAAAATAGTGTGGAACCTCAAGAGGCTATGACTATGGTTTATTAAGTCACTACCGATGATCCTAGGAAGAATATGCTGAACGAAGCCTTTTAGGGGCGCAAAAACAGGATTTTTTGATTTTTTTCATTTCTCATGTGTAGCCCACGAATATTTTAGGTGCTGAGGCTCCTGAGACAATTTTTTTCGAAAAACTTTACAGAACCTTTCCTAATGACGCTGTGAGTAATTCGAGTAGCTTGTTCTGGATTTTACGACATTTATGAGCCTTCTAGGGGTGACGTGACATGAATTAGGCAATTTTCTCAATCTTTCATGGCATTGCACGGGGTTCCGGCGCAAGATTCTCAAAAAATCATACAAGTGGGTCAGGGACGAGCCCGACAGTGGCCCAGATGGTCCGACGGCATTGGCGGAGGCCTAGTAGGATCTTATGGACGAAGGAAGCCAAAACAAGCGATTTTGGCCATTTTCTGTGGGTGTTAGCCCACGATTCTGACGCTGCATTGGGTTCCGGCACAAGATTCCCGAAAAATCATACGAATGGGTTGGGGAGGAGCCCGGCAAGCGGTCCAGGTGGCCCTGCAGCATTGGCGGATGCCTGGTAGGATTATGAGCCGATGAAATAAAAACAGGCGATTTCGGTCATTTTCTTAGGGTGTTAGCCCACGGATTCTGGCGCTGCATGGGGTTCCGACGCAAGATTCCTGAAAAATCATACGAGTGGGTCGGGGATGAGCTCGGCAAGCGGTCCAGTTGGCCCAGTGGCGTTGGCGGAGACCTGGTAAGATTTTATGGGTCGATGAACAGGAAATAGACGATTTCGGCATGCACATAAAAAGAAATACCCAGGAAGCAAAATGATATTTAAACTCAGATTAGCATTAATTGATCTAAAGGGGCAACAACACAAATATTCCGAGGATGAAATTAGTAGAAAGAAAACAACATAACAAGTAAACTCGTAAACTTAAAAAAATACCGAGAAAGCAAAATGGTATTTAAGCTCATATTAGTACTGACATTTGATCTAAAGAGGCAAACAACACAAATATTCCCCTAAACTTTTCCAAGAAAGAAAACAACACATAAGAAAGTAATCATATCATCATTTGTGGGTTTTCCAACATCAGTTTCGTTAGCAAATGCGTCGGCAGTCTCGTGCATCCCCTTCTTAACAAAGTAATCATAGATGCACTTATCAAGCCTGAGAAATTGCCAATAAAATCTCATTAATTCAATGTAAACTGTTTTCCCCTAAAGCATTTTCTCGATGAAGATGCCTTCCAATATTAATTAAAAGGACAAAAATTTAAATTTGTCCCTACACTATTTTATATTGGTCAATTGAATCTTTCATTAGACCATTCATGCCCTTACAATCAACAAACAAAAATAGGGTAAAATTAAATCAAAAATTTAGCAAGAGACAAAGTCCCTCCATTTAGGATAATACAAGGAAATGATTTTTTCCTATTACTTATTAATATATTAATATATTAATTTCCATCAATCTCGGATGGAGCCAAAGATTGACTATTTTTTGGCCTTGGAGTATGATGGAATAAAGTAAAATGG
>JAPFFP010000070.1:1064380-1077862 GCA_026153255.1 Solanum medicagineum
GATTGAGTATCCCAACACATAAAACATTCGCCATTTACACTATGTTTGGATGGTCGTTATGTATTGTTTTTCATAATATATTGTACTGTATCGTACACTATCGTTATGTCTTCATAAATACTAGCAAGGATAATTCTCCATCTGTTTTTGTCCTTTGCATTCACCCCTCCAGCTCTTCAAAGCCTCTGAGACCTTCAATGGTCCAGGAGATGCCTTTAGAAATAGTCTATAACATGCCCAGTGAAAAATGATAGAAGCGGGATTTGAACCCACGCCCTATCGCAAGGACCAGAACTTGAGTCTGGCACCTTAGACCACATGGCCATCCTGACTTTGCACCCCGGAGATGCCTTTGAGGTAAAAAAATTCCTCCATAGTTGTTGGGTATACTTGCAATGTAGGGACAGATGGTCACTGTCTCTTATGCCTCCCCACAAACGAAACAACTAAAGCATAAGGTAATCCCTCATTCGTCAAGTTATCCTGGGCCAGAGCAGCTTCGTTGGCCAATGAGATTTTATTTCTGCTTCCCCATATTTGTTTTCATGGCTAATGGTGTGTCTGTGGGTTTGTCTGATCCATCAACCTATAGGCGAGTTAACTTTGAATTCCTCTCTGCTAATTCCCTTCCACCACATAACATCGTCCCATGTTCGCAGCCCATTAAAAGCTTCCACAGCGTTGCAAAATTCTGCCACTATTGCTATTTCCCCGTCATTGACTTATCTTCTAAATTAGAGATCCACCCCTTATTTGTTATAACTCTGCTAGAGGCGGAGCCACCCTTGCCCAAGAGGTGTCAAATGATACCCCTTCATCGGATAATTGCATTTTATATATAGGTCAAAATTTGGTTTCATAGAAATATACAAGTATCGACACCTCTTCACACATGCTGAAGGTTTAGTGTAGTGGTTAAGGGGTAGCGAAAATTATCCGAGGATGTGTTCTACCCTTGCTAGCAGCATATAGATTTTTACTTTATATTTTAACACCCCTTAATGAAAATCAAGGCTCCGCTACTAAACTCTGCTATAGTGTTTTGTTGTCCCATAACTATATTGTATATTTCAAGGAAACAGTTTTCCCTTTTCATGCCACTCATCTTTTCAGAATCTTGTCTTGCTTCCATCTACAACTTTGACCTTTGCATTACTCTGAACTTCATCCCACGTGCTTCCTATTGATCTCCACAAACTCACTCCACAAGGTGTGGTCACTTCTTGTCCATAGCATCTGATTATCATTGGAAAACTTCCACAACCACTTCATTACGAGAGCTTTACTCTGCACCTTTAGATTCTTTATCCCCATACCCCCTGCCTTCTTGCCAGTTATTACTTTCCACTTCACTAGATGGAAGCCTTTCTCCACTCACTTGATGACTCCTGCTGGTATTGGGAATAAGGCCATAACACAAGTTGGCATATACAAATACAGAATGGAGGCCAGGCTAAAGCTACTGGGATCGGTGATTCCACTGAACCAGTATACAGGCTTGTAACTTCGCCCCTATTTTAACACATATACAAGCCCATGTTTTAAATACACATATATATTCAAGGTTTGAGTCAAAGCTAACCGGATCCGAACGGACATGTTATGCCATGCTCAATAGTCAATACTACCCATGAATTTCGTAACTAATCAAACTATGTCATATAAATTAAATTGGAAACAGTAATCTAATCATCTACCAAAAACAATAAACAAGGGGGAAGTTGAAAGGTACCTCGGAATAAGTAGGGCAGGAGAAGAAGCAAAAAAGGGAGACATTGCCATGGAGAAACAGACATTACATGCAAAAGACTTCATTCCTAAAGTTGTTCCATAGGAATATCAGGTTCTTCAGAAACTTCCATGCATTTCCTCATTTTCTGAACAACTACAAGTGGCAGAACTAAGATTTTCAGTAAAAGGGTTAAAAATATAATGCAATAAGGACACGAAGAAGCCAAGGGATATCAATATCTACCTAAATAAACATTTTAAAAAGTATATTTTTCCGGCAAAGGGGGTTGAGATGAACCCCTGCCTCTATCTAGTATGATAAAAAGTAAAAATTCTTAATTTCTCCTTTAGCCTGCTTATCACCCCGTTTTAGGTGTTTCTGCTGAAAACTTGAGTAAATCTTCACCTTGAAGAGTTCATAATCCTGCACAAGGCTCTCACATTTCACAGTAAAATTTTAAGTTGCATTTCTCCCTTGAATACTGATAAGACATGCATAATGTTGCAGAAAGATATCTCATTTACTAAAAATATTCTGGATACAAATTCACGCTTGATATTGTAACCAAAACAACTGCTAAAATGTTACGATCATGAGATCACTTATGAGTATTCAACTTATTCTGTCATGCTTTTCCACTTAAGTCAGCATGCATAAGCATATCATCGTTGAAATCACTAAAACTTGCAAGAACAGAAAATGTGTACTCAAAAGCTTCAGCTGTCAGGCCACTTTAGGTAAAACATCCTGTTGAGGACAGGATGAAGTTTTTGAAAATTGTTTCTTTTGATTTGGTACTCATAAGCTGGGACTTGAAATTGATAGTCAATGGCAGGGGCAGCAGTGCCAACTCCCTGAGAACAGACAAACAGAATAAATAAACTTAAAGATGAACCTGAACCAAACATATAATGAAGCATGCAGATTAAGTTAACTTTTCAGCTGTTAGAAAAATTCAGGGCACTGACAGTTAAGCTCCATCCTTGATTAAATACTTGTTGGCAAGCATTATTCTCTTCTGGAGGTACAAAAAAGGAAAAATCAATCAGAAGGACAGTATGAAAAGAATTAGAGACCTTAAAAAAGACAATACAACCAGCAATACTGAATAAATAAATTAGCATGAATCTACTGTACCGCTAGCTCAAATTCATCATTTGCACAATCTAAGTTTAAGACATTTTGGATATCCTCTGTATGGTCAGTGCAATAAATTTTCTTGGCAACTCTTCTGGAAAAAAACATGCGAAGAGTGAAGCACTCATTATATCCAAAGAACAAAACATGTTACATTATGTGCTACTTCCCTACTTCTTTCTGTGTATGTTTCCTTAATATCAATCCTAAACGCTATTTCAAGGAAAGTAATCTTTGGCTAACAGCAACGGAGAGGATGATAAAAAGGAGAAGACCATTGGTGAGTTAGAATTTTGCACCTTAGTAATATAGGATAGAAAAACAACCACTAAGCAGCATCGATTTACTTTGAAAAATGCATAATACCTACTCTTTCCATTAATGCTCAATTTTGCAGGACAAAGATACATATTCGTTCTGTTAACATTGACAACACTACGAAATGGAGGCCTTTACCTCTGCAAATCATAGGCTCAATTCTCTATTTATCTGCTCTTCAATTCTAAGTCATTCAAAATTAATCAAATTTCATACAGATATAGCTTCCCAAATCACAACATCTGCAACAGCATGAAGACTATGGACATAATACTCTGCAGTAAAGCTGTTTCGAGTCGTCGCATTCCTCATTCATCGATACGGGAACCAGAAGAGGCCATGTTCTTATTGCAAAAAACATTCATTATAATTTAAATGCAATCAATCACTTTTACCTTATTGTCATGGAGCTCTTGCAAGTAATGCTCTGCATCAAAGGCTGTGACACACCCTACACAAACATGAAATTGAAAAGCAGAAACATCTTAGAATCATAGTTCTGCTTTGATGACATTAGGCTATTTCGTTATCTCGAGAGAACAGTAAAAATTAAATGTTCAAAGGAATCCATAAAGATGGAAAATGCAAGCACAGAAGCACATAGGCACAATCCTTTGCAATGTTACATGAGAAACTTTGCAATTTACAAAGTCTCTTTTACTCAAGCACATAGAGGCTGACAAAACAATTGAGATATTATTGATACAATTCTAATACAAAGTTCTATAAACTAGAAAAGAAAAAAGCACATCTTCATAGACCATATTTTGATCTCGCTACCACAGAGATTGTCATCGTAGAAGCATATGAGATACAGCTAATAACAAGCAGTAGACATGGCCAACCAAGCAAACCAATAACGCACAAAGATTAAACAAAATTCAGGTCACTAGCCTGTGCCAGCATGTGTAATGCCTTTGCATATACTTCTTATCTTGAATATAACCAGTAGCAAAAAACCCACCCCTGATGATAGTCTCTATTGTCCTTGTCATAGTTACAACATATCAGTGAAAACTGAACAGCAATAAAAAGACCCCAGATCTTCAAATCTGAAATCCACAGCTATCACTTTTCCACTTTTAAGCCATCCCAACAACCTATTCTCCCCATAGGCCTCCATTACCATAAAGTTCCAATACGCCTCTATCATAGGGTTGCTCAACCCCCTATTTTGCAGTATTTTCCAAGCCCTAAACTCAAATCTACTACTCCCTCCGTCCCATTTTATGTGGCACCCTTTGACTTGGCACGGTGTTTAAGGAAAAAAGGAAGACTTTTACAACTTGTGGTCTAAAATCATTGTTAGATATTTGTGTGGCTGAGAATCATTTTATTAAAGGTAAAAATGGAATTTTAAAGGTAAATTGTTTCCAATTGAGTAAAGTGACATTATTTTTGGGACGGACCAAAAAAGGAAAGGGTGCCACATAAAATGAGACGGAGGGAATATAAATTATATATTTTTTGGATGGAGAGGAAGTTTGTCAGCTGACGACACCATGTTGCGCATCTTATTCATCTCAAGAAATAGTGAATTAGATGTAACTTCTTTTGCACATACATGAGGTAGCCTTGCTCTGGCAGAACTTTGCCAAAATATTTTATTCAGGTTTCCCTTGCATCATTTGATCATTTAATTTCAATAGGAAATATTTTGCCAGATGTTCAACCATTTGACATCGAGTCATGAAGCATCATAATGAGTGCATTGGGGGTCATAGAATTGGAACAAAAGGATGACAACCTGAGGAAAGTCATTAGATTTTATAAAATTAAGACCAAATGATGACAATTTACATCACAAAAGAGAGATTTGGTCTCTCAAAATTAAAAGGGATGGATGACACTACAAATAGTATATAATATAGAAGTATTTCCAATGACAGTGTAGCCTGGGAGTTTCACGGTTAATGCATTCAAATTATAATTGCTTCAAAGAAATGATTTGAGTTTGAAAAGTTTAGGTGACACTTTAGCATATGATTCTTGAACATGCTCTAGAGAATAAAGATGAATATATCTGGAACACATCCCCCAATTCACCAAAAATCCTTCTCAAGAACTGATAGCTAAAAAAACTCCAAAATGCGCAAGAATTCTATGTTACTTTTGGAATTTGTTTCAACAATCAATTCTCTAGGGGATCTCTAGCGGAGTGATGGGATTGATTCTATGATATATTCACCTCTAGGCAGGCCCAAGTAGCCCATGTTGAGGTTTCACCTAACTTTTCTTAGGAAAAAATAATCCTAGTTAAAGCAATTATAGCTTGATTGTGTGAGTTTCCAAATTCTCAGGTTGCAGAGTCTTAGATAGAATGTGCCAACTTATATCCCTTCTTAAATGGCATCTTTTGTTCTTAATTTACAAGATTAAACATCTCTCATGTGATTCAATTGTTTCGTCCTAATTCTATAGAATCTAATATCCAACTCGTGATACCACCATTTTGTCCTAACACTGACATCTAAATACCACCAACTTTTTAACAAGTGGTATATCACCTCTAAATCACAAGCTGAGAGTTATTTTTGCCCCTTTTCCCTTGTTAAAATCGCCAACTTGGATAGATAGAAAATATTAGCTTATCCAATCTAGCCACTTGATGCGAGTTTCCCTGTGAGAACAGGTTTCAGTTTTTAAAGCTGTTCTTTTACTTGGGAGTACTAAGCTATGGCCAAAAAACTGATAGTTAATGACAGCAGAAACGAACTACCAAAAACTTGAACAAACATGCACGTGATGTGAAAAATCACGTAAGATTTTTAGGGAAAGCGATGACAATGTGATCACATTCATTATATGCATATGATACTTATCCGAAATACTCTCCTGGGCCTTCAACATCACACCACCTAAGAGAAGGATATCTTGTCAAAGACAGTTGATAAAATCCTCACTATGACCCTGAAGATTAGACACTTCCAGGCCCCAAAGTGGAATTGACCGCTGGTGCTTAGTCGAAGCTCCAGTAGGCAGCCACCCCCTTCTCAGAGAACCATATGTGAGACTTCCGCCTCATACGGCTCCATCCCAAGCTTCCCTCATCATCCTTGGCGTTAAACCACTATCTATGCATGTGTATTCAACATGGATAGGAAGTACAACAAGAGATAAGTAAGAAAACCTTGAAGAACACATAAACGCCACCTGCAGAATTTAACTAAACAATGTAACATAAATCTACTGAACATCTGGCTCTTCTGAACAACCAAATGTGCAAAGTAAAGGGACTCACCTGACCAAACATTTGGCAAGATCCAAGTCAAAAAGGTTGTGTGTAAATTTCCTGCTTCTTTCCATGCATGTCCGCTTGGTTTCCCAATTTATCCTAAATGATTTAAGGAATCTTCAAAATGAAACTGAAGGTAAAATACAGAGATGGTAGGTAACTCATAACTCAATGAGCAAGCCAATGGCCAAAAAAGTGCATATTCTAAGCATCAGCTTCAGAATCAATTTCAGCTCCTAATAACCACAGTTCTTCAATTGTAGGAGAAAGAAGTAAGTGGCACTCTATTACTAGAAATCATACCTCACTCTCTTTTCTTCTTGCAGTACAAAGGAATTTACTCGAAAAGTGGTGTAGATATGATGGATTTCAAAGATAAAATCCCACATTGTATAGGTTTTTGCACAGGATGACACTGGTATAAAAATTTGATAAAGCTGATTTATAGTCTGCCAGCACCTGTCAAAAATGAAAAGCAGCACTAAATTTTCTGAAGAATTATAAAAGTCAGCATGAAACAGTTCATTTCCAGTTGATCATCCAAGATGTTATACATAATTTAAATATAATTAACAACAAATATGGAAAACTTTATTTTTCCCCTGGTAGGATGCAATAGTATTTTAAATTAAATCCACCTTGTGTTGGCAGAGATGAGGTAGACCTCGACATAGGCATGAAAACAGTATGATACAATTCCAAGAACCTTCAATCCCATAAGTTTGATAAAATCACGCCAACTGAAAAAGTTTTGAGTCACTCGAGATTCGTGGGCTTACAGAGCAAATTCTTATCATTACTTAAATCTGCAACAAATTCTTGTTTTCACTTGATTTCATTTTGGTACCACGTGAACCTACAATCCTAATTGCCTTCCAAGTGATCCTAAATAGTGACAATTGAAAAGATGCTTTGAGAACTTCACTTGTTTGAAGAATGATTGCAAATCTTGTACCATCCAGGAAGTACATGGTGCACAAGTGATATATAGAACTTCTAGGAGAACCAAAATCAACATCATGCTAGCCGTTTAGGGCCTATAGTCTCTACCAACTACTCCATCCGATCACCTTTATGTGTGACCAGGAGGTCACGGGTTCAAGCCTTTGAAACAGCTCTAGCAAAAATGCAAGGTCAGGCTGTGTACGATAGACCCTTGTGGTCAGGCCCTTCCCCAGACTTGCGCATAGCGGGAGCCTTAGTGCATGGGGCTTGCCCTTTTTTTTTTCCTACTTTCAACATTCAAGAAAAGATAATCATCTTTTCCTATTTTACCCTCCACTAAGACTATCTTCAATTAATATGGGTGTTGCGGTAAAATACCCATATTGATCATTGTTACTTAAGAGACGTGCAAAGTCCAAAGTGGACAAGTAAAATGAAAAGAAGGAATACCTCGACGACTGTTTAAGAAATTCAATTAACCAACTTAAGGAGGTCTTAGAACCAAAGCTGAATGAGTAAGTTTTACCATACTAACCATTCAGCTTATTAGATAAAACCGCAACATAACACTTCATATACCTATAAATGTTGTTAAAGGCTCGCTTAAAACGCGCTAAAGCCCTGAAGCTCCGCAAACCCATCTTGTGCACTTCCCCTCATTAATTGATGCTTTAGTGTAAGTGTCAAGCTTAATTATAGTTTTTCCATTCTTTTGACCAAAGAATTTTGTTTGTATTTATAGTTACATTTTCTTGCTTTACTTCTCTACTTTTAATTTTTTTTTTCTCCTTAGCATTAACCTTTGCTAAATCACGCGAATTGTATTGTGTTTGAAGCTCCAACATGGTTTGGAGCTTTTATGGGCTTTTCACTAACTACCCTAATATTAATAATGAGATTATTATCTTTTTTTAAAACTAGTGTTCACATAAAGCTTAAGCACACTTCGATTGTTTTTGTGTGTGCCTACTACCTCTCACCAACATAGGTACGAGGTTTTGTTCACCAAGACTCGATCAAATGGGAAGAAATTAACTACCATTTTTGTCTCTGCTCGAACTCGAATCCTAGTATTCTATGATTTTCATCCACTATACTGACTGCTAGGCTACACCCTTTGGTGCAAAAATTATGCAAGTATGACACTGTTTGAATTCATATCATAGATCTAATCTCGACTATTAATTATCCTTCCTTCTTGCAAATATTATAAGGTAGTAACTCAGAACTTTCATGCTCTTTACATTATGGAAGTGTAACATTGCTTTATTTCTTTTAAATGTCATAAAGTATCAATAAACACCTTAGTAAGATCACTTGACTAATGAGAAAGAATCTTCTTCGTCCCAAATTTCTATCATTGTGGCCACAAAAGCACTAATCAAAATTGTCATCCTTATCAAAAACTAATCACAATTAATGTGAATTGAATACCTTCTTTTCTTCTACTCCAAATTAATACCAACTTTTTTTTTATAACCGAGAAATCCATCTAAGGCCCGCCCTTTGGACCAATCACAGCTTTCTAAATTCGGTGGATAATGGGCCACCCCTCTACCCTTCTCCACTTAAGTACCAGACTTCACTTTGCATAGTGTAGGACTTGAACCTGTGACCTCAATCACAAATCCTCCACCCTTTACCACTCGAGCTAAGCCTTAGGGGCAAATTAATAATAACATTACGTTTAAATGTATATTATTTTTATAAGATTTTGTAAAAGATAATTAAAAAGCATGATAGGAAACTAAGAGACATTACTGAAAAGCATAAAAGGATCCGGAATTTAAACCTATAGGTTCTACCTTTAAAGTTCGACATATTGAAACCATTGTTTTTGAAATTATAGATCCAAACATACTAGTCATTGAAGTTTTAGTAAATTTTACACATCAGTTCATATTGTGCGTCGAAAGTACAAACATGATAGGAAACTAAGAGATGTTCATGAAAAGCATAAAGGATCCAGAATTTAAACTCTATAGATTCTACATTTAAGGTTCATCATACTAAACCCATTATATTTTAGAAATTATGGATCCAAGCATACTAGCTATCGAAGTTTTAGTAGATTTTTACACATAAGTTTATATTGTGCATCGAGAGTACTGGGTGTGGATGAACCCAGCGTCGTAACACTACATCCGCTTCTTATGGGAAGTCACTTGCTATTAAAACCAAGTCTTCAAACAACCATGCTCAACAACCACTCATTCATTAGAAAATAGAATGAGATTTGAGTCTTTATGGTTATACGTTTATGACGACTTGTGGAATTGAAAAATGGAAAAAAGTTTCTATCCCATTATATATATATACTGAAATTGGAATGACCTAGGTAGAAGAGTTTGAGACTACTTGCAAAGACACAGTAGCTTAAAATATGTTCACTTTATAGGCAGCTACGTGAAGAACATAGAAGTTAATCAAGGGACAGAAAAGACTTTTAGACATGTATGATGGCAAGATTTGGTACTTGTGCTATTAGAAGTCATTGTTTCACCACTTAAGCGATAAAAGCAATCCAAGCAAGAAGTTATTGCCTTATGAGTGAAACCATGCACTTCAAATGATGACGTGCAAAATAATCCAAACCATAAGGGCAATTTTTGGCTCAACTAGGAAGATTTGAGTTACTACCAACTGAGTTATAGCATTAAATTCATACATGTTTTATATTTTAAAATTTTCCATAACTTGTGTGCTTTATTTCATTATGTGCTTTTATGCTCTATCTTAGGACAATTACTAGGCAAAGGAAGTCACAAATGGAATATTTCTTTTCAGTTTATGACATTTTCCCGCACTACTTGTACCAGGTTGGACCCCTTTAGTAAAACAACAATTTCATACCAAGTGAAATCCTACCAAGTGGGATCTAAGGAGGGTAGAGTGCACATTGATCTTACTATGACCAAGTGGAGGTAGAGAAGGTCGGAACCCTCTAGTAATAACTTGCTGAAATTGGAATGGCCTGAATAAAAGGTTTAGACTACTTGCAGATGGGATCAAAGTAAATAAGAACAACTTTCAGACATGCTATGATGGCACGATCAGCTGAGTCTCATAGTGTTATTAAGGGCCATTGTTTTGTCACTTAAAGCAACAAAGCAAGCCAAGCAAGGAGTTGTCACTTCAAGCAAAGCGAGGAATCTTCAACAAAGTGTGCGCTTCACACAAAATAATTCTAATGATAAGCGGTCAATTTTGGATAAAGTATAAGGAGTTGGATTATTTAAGCTTTTTTATGGCATTAAATTCAGACATGTTTGGTAATTTTATTTAAGTTCCATAACTTGTGCGCTTACTTCAAAGAAGCATGCGCTTCAATTTTCGCTTTTTGCTTCAAGCCCATAGATCTAGTTTCTCTTTTGTGAGTTTCGTCTTTGAAAACATTGGAGCCTCATAATCTAAGCTTGTTTGACATTGTGATCACTACATCAACAATGATGAAAGTGGGCCAATCAAAGTGGTGTTTTCATATGGAAGGCTTCATGCACAAAGCGCATAGAGCTAGGATTCGGGAGTTTGCTTCATCCCAAAGCTGGAGCCGGTGGAACAGCCTGATAGGAAGATCAGCAGAGAAACTGATGTGAGTTTCTGTTATAGCAGAAAACTATTTAATTGTCCTTGAAGAGCTAATAACAGACAAATAGATCATCCAAACAGCCTTAACATTTTCATACTCTTAACAAAAGTTGACATTAGTATTCTGGTTCAAAATGCATTCTTTTATAAGTACTTGAAAAAAAAATCACTTCTGTGATGACCAAATAATCTAGGTTGTAGATACACTCAATATTTGATGGTCATGATTAAGCTCATTTTTAAAAGTATGCAACTGATTCCTCCAACGAAGAAGCTTTACTTGCACAATTTAGTTATCATCTTAGAGCATGTTAAGCCAACATATAGTGTATAAACTACTTAGTGAGCTCACATGTGTTACAATAATCAAAGACAAAGATTCTAAAAATAATTGCAACGTTTTTTGTACCAATACACACGAACCTGCTTCAGAAGGATCTGGAACTGGAGGCGCAGCCCTTTTAGGGGTATCGGCATTTGGTTCCATCTGTATAGTTTTTTCAAAGTGAATATCACGTCCCTCACCCTCATCCTAGAAGAAATAAACCTTGTCAGTTATGTCAAAACTTACAAAAAAAATTGTTGTCTTGGAAATGTAAACACACTCTGGCTTCCCATTGTTGAGGCATGTTTGGACTCTGCTCCATCAGACAGCTGTATAACACATGAACATCAAAAAGAGTTTAAAAATCTTATGATTCACGAACTTCAACAGCCAAATTGATGCTTTAGCTATGCAATATCTAAGGAATAACCAGTTATCTAGAAAAATAACACAGAGAATTGAATAAATTCAATCCTATAGTCATAATTGTGTTGCATAAAACCCAACGGAAACGTGATTTTAATCAAGAACAAAGAAGAAAGGATATAACATACAGTTAAGTGAACAAGGCAAACACTATAAAACATATCAAGCACAAAAATATAGGTCCACATTAACAATAAACATAACATATTTACCTGGGATCAACTACAAATGGCACCCTCCGACTTGGACCCAAACAATCCATCTCAAGAAACCTTAAATCAAAAACCACTTCATCCTCAGGTGTCCTCAGGTGGAAAGCCGGCACCATATGAGATATCATATTATGCACCTATAGTTAGGAGATAAGAGTGACATCACTAAGGAGACACTGTAATCTATAAAATTAGGCTGAAACGGTTGCATGGTAAGAGAGCTCACTGGTTTGGCAGAATGAAGAGAAGATTCTGGCACAGCAGCGGGGATATGATATGCCAAATTGTCAATGTCCTGTGCAGCCTGAGAATTGAAAAGAAACATGCATTTAGATTTTTTTTTATTTTATTTATTTTTTAAATATGTAACTTTGTATTATATCATAAAACAGTACATAGATTGTACTGAAACCATATATACGCATGTCTCCTTTTCCACTGTTTTGAGTCTATGGAGTATAATTGATTATACCAAAACATAACAATAAAAGGCAGTTTGATTTGACCTTCTGGACATCATTCTCTATGCGTTTAAAACACCTGGAATTCCTTTCTCTTCAAATAGTCCACTAATACTAGCAGGGATAATTCTCCATCTGTTTTATCCTTTGCATTCACCCCTGTTGCATCCCAGCTCTTCAAAACCTCTTCAAAGCCTCTGAGACCTTCAATGGTCCAGGAGATGCCTTTACAACTATAACATACCCAGTGAAAAATCTTAGAAGTGGGATTTGAACCCACGCCCTTTCGCGAGGACCAGAACTTGAGTCTAGAGCCTTAGTCCACTCAGCCATCCTGACTTTGCGTCCAGAAGATGCCTTAGAGGTAAAAAGATTCCTCCACAGTTGTTGGGTATACTTGCAACGTAAGAACAGATGGTAACCTTCTCTAATGCCTCCCATAAACGAAACAACTAAAGCCTAAGGTAATCCCTCTTTCATCAAGATATCCTAGGCCAGAGCAGCTTCGTTGGCCAATAACCATATGAAGCATGAGATAAGGAATTCTGCTTCCCCATATTTGTTTTCATGGCTAAATGTGTGTTTGTGAGTTTTTCTGATCCATCAACCCATAGGCTGAGTTAACTTGAATTCCCCCTCTCCTATTTCCCTTCCACCACATAACATCGTCCCATGTATGTATCCCATTAAAAGCTTCCACAGTGTTGAAAAATTCTGCCACGCTTGCTACTTCCCAGTCATTGAATTGTCTTCTGAAATTAGAGATCCACCCCTTATTTGTTCATAACTCTGCTAGAGGCGGAGCAACCCTTGCCCGAGGGGTGTCAAACGATAACCCTTCGTCGGAAAATTACATTTTATATATAGGTCAAAATTTGGTTTCATAGATGTATAGAAGTGTCGACACCTCTTCACACATGTTGAAGGTTCAGTGTAGTGGTTAAGGGGTTGCGAAAATTGTCCGAGGTTGTGTGTTCTACCCTTGCTAGCAGCATATAGAATTTTTACTTTATATTTTAACACTCCTTGTTAGAATCCTTAAATAAGGGATTATGTTTCCTTGATTCTAGGGGCATGTGTTAGAATCCTTATATTAGGGATTA
>JAPFFP010000070.1:1077962-1105419 GCA_026153255.1 Solanum medicagineum
TTTAGCCCGAGGATGTAGGCATCATTTGCCGAACCTCGTAAATCATTTGTGTCCTCTTCTCTTTATGTTTTTCTACACTCCTTAATGAATCCAGACTCCGCCACTAAACTCTACTATAGTATTTTGTTGTCCCATAACAATATTGTATATGTCAAGGAAACATTTTTCCCTTTTCATGCCACTCATCTTTTCAGAATCTTGCCTTGCTTCCATCTACAACTTTGACCTTTGCATTACTCTTAACTTCATCCCACACACTTCCTATTGATCTCCCCAAACTCACTCCATAAGATGTAGTCACTTCTTTGGTCATCCACATTTCTTCACCTTAATATGTTGCACTTATTACCCTTTTCCGTAGCATCTGATTATCATTGACAAACTTCCACAACCATTTCATTATGAGAGCTTTACTCTGCACCTTTAGGTTCTTTATCCCCATACCCCCTGCCTTCTTGCCAGTTATCACTACTTTCCACTTCACTAGATGGAAGCCTTTCCTCCACTCTCTTGATGACTCCTGCGGGTATTGGGAATAAGGTCATCATGCAAGTTGGCAAGGCATCTATGATTGAATAGATGAGAGTCAGTCTGCCTCCAAAGGACACATTGACTTTTCCATCTAGCCAATTTCTTTTCACACTTCTCTAGAACACCATTCCATATATCAACAGAGTTGGATTTGCCACCAAAAGGCACGCCCAACCATGTTGTTGGCAAAGTAGCAATTTCCCAATAAGGATTGTTTCTAGGCAGTTCATATTTGTGACTTCATTGATGGATATGTTAAGATCTTCCTCCAGTTGACATGTCTGGAAGAATCAGCATAACCCACAGATATTTCAGTGGCTGTTCCTCAGCATCACAAAAGAATAGGGTATAATTTGAATATTGTAGGTGTGTCAGCTCCAAACTGTCAGTAGCCTCTCTAGCAACATCAAAACCTTTCAACCAAGCTTTGTTGTTTGTTGTTTTGATCAAACTATTAAACCTCTCCATAGTTATTACAAAAGAAAAGGTGAAAAAGGGTCACCTTGCCTGAGACCTCTATGAGTATGAGAAATCCAAAAACATGACATTTGAAATACAATACTTTATCCATCTCAACCATTTCTGCCCAAAGCCCATTCTTTCGAACACCTTCATATGTTTTTCTGTATGTCCAGCTTGCATAGTATACCGGGTTTCTTCTGTTTGATTCTGGTATCTACAGCTTCATTAGCATTCAGCACAACATCCATGATCTGTCTACCTTTAATAAATGTCATCTGCTGGGGATCAACCAATTTACCAATCACTCGATTCAGCCTCTCAGTCAACACTTTGGACAGTAAGTTTTACATGCTACATATCAGGCTTATAGGTCTGAAATTTCTTAGCTCATTTGCTCCTTTCTTCTTTGATGTGAGTGCAATGAAAGTTGAATTAAAGCTTTTCTGAAAAAACTTCTTGTTCATGGAAGTTATGAAAAATATTCATTACGCCTTGTGTAACAAATTCCCAATACTTGATGAAGAACCCCATAGTGAATCCACCAGTACCAGCTGCCTTATCCACTGCATACATCTTCAGACATCTCAACACTTAACTCTCTCCAAAGTTGGCTTGTAAACTTCCTTTACCACCTCTGTTATGACTGGACATTGGACATCTTGAAAACTAGGCCTCCATCGAGGAGTTTCAGTGTATAGCTTTTTATAGAAATTCCATGTGTAGGGCTCTTGATTTCTGTCTCCATAGGCTTTCTTTCCTTTTGACCAGTTCCTCATACTCTTAACATAATCCTTGCCTTCTGTGTTATCTCTTCCTCTGTGAGAATTCTATCTTCTCTATTTGCATCTTTTATTTCCATTTGTTCAAGTAGCTTTTTCCTCTGATTGCCAAATTTCCTGCATCTATATTTTCCCCATTCCTTTAGTTTTTTAACAGCTTTGAGTTTAGATGCTAAAACATGGTCAGGTCTTGAAGTGAAACTGAAAGAATCTCACCATCCTTTAACTCCATCAACAAAACCTTCTGTTAAAGTCACCAGTTTTCAAACTTGAAATAGCTCTTGTTTCTCTCCCAAGATCTACCCCACAAGGCTAATGGAATGTGGTCTGAACTCAATCTTTGGAGGGGGACTTATTTCAAATTATTGAAGTTAGTATCCTATTCTTCTGGAATCAGGATGCTATAAACTGGATGTTGTTTCCTATTGTTCCCCTTTGAACCAAGCGTAAGAAGCATCCTCTAGTTGCAAATCAATTAACTTCATGTCTTCAATGAAATCTGAAAATTCTTTCATGCCTTTGGTTCTTCTATTACAGTTCTTCTCGGAAGTGAACCTCGACACATTTGAAATCCCCAGATAGAGCCCATGGTCACTGCTCCTATTTCTTCAGACCAACCTCCTTTCCTTGTAGCAATTAGGAGCATATACTCCTAGTATATCTAATGTTGTCTTTCATGCCCAGTTGTCTTTCTCTTACAACCCACATGTTGTTTTTAACTGATGGGAATCTAATACAGATTATAGCTTGCACTTTGAATTATTCCCCGAGTAAAACCTTATACTGGATTGAACCTTGTTTCTTCTCCAATGGTTCGATAACCTAATTCCAGTGCTACTTCAAAACTGGGTTAGCACTCCACCCATATTGCTGGCCACCAGAATCCTTGCCCACTTCATGTGGTTATTTAGCTCTGCTTCTCCCTCAGTTGTGATTTATCCTCCACAGACTTCTCCCTCAGTCGCTGTTAACCTCATAGATGTTGACACCAAATCATTTCTTCTAGTTTGGCAAGAACCTCTTTCTGATGTCACCAAGTGTCGGCTTTTTTTGGAACTCCTCTCCGCAATAACCAACTCCACATCTCTTGAGTAGGTTATCTTCCTGATCGTCCATTCTATCAGTCACTTTTATGTTACCATTCCTACTCGTTATCTCAGTAGCACAAAGACTTTGTGATTGCCATTTATTCTCTAGTAAACCTGCTGCAAAACGGTACCTAAAAAGGGTATCTTTCTCCTCTACCATTTAATTAACTTTTCTATCTTTAATGCAATATCCATATTGGCGAAGAATATTATTGAATTGTTGTCGACATTATTACATTGAAACCCTATTTATAGATACGATATTAGACTCATTTTCCAACTAGGATACTATAATACAATCCTTTTCAAAGTAGGATTCTATATACTATTGTTATTCTTATTCCTATTCGAAGTAGGATTATATTCCCCTATTCCTATTCTAAGTAGGATTGTAATTACCTATTCTATTCTAACACTCCCCCTCAAGCTAGTGCGTACATGTCATATGTACCTAGCTTGTTACAAATGTAATTAATACGATGACCGATGAAGAACTTGGTAAGATATCTGCAAGTTGATCACCCGACTTCACAAAATTGACAATCAACCTCAATGCGTTTAGTCTTCTCATGAAATACTGAATTTGATGCACAATATTGATAAAACACAGAGTGATAAATTCCCGAAGTACAGTGTTGAACTTTCCAAGCCAAGGTTGAGGAGACTGTTTTAGATCATAGAGTAACCTACAAATTAACATACAAGTCTACCTGACTCCCCCTCAGCAACAAAACCAAGTGATTGCTCTATATAGACTTCTTCCTTGAGACCACCATAAAAAAGACATTCTTAATGTCCAATTGATAAAAAAAATCATGCATTGGATTATCAGATGTGATGGCTGAAAGTGATCACAATTCGAGAAATAAAATTATATGGGTAGGGTCGGAATGATGGCACGACCCTACTGGAAAATAGAAATCATATAGGTAGGATCATATTGACGGCATGACCCTATTGCAAAAGAGAAATTGTATGGATAGGGGTCGGAATGATGGTACGACCCTATGCAAACTAGATTTGATGAGTCATCGGAAAAACGAACAGAACTACGCAAATTAAATCTAAGTCACCAAAAAGACACAATGCTATGCAACTCAGATATGAGAAAGTAGTTCGAAAAATCCACGGTACTACACAAATTAAATATGAGAAGTAGTCCAGAGAGATGCACGGTGCTACACAAATTGAATATGAGAAAGTAGTCACCAGAAAGATGGCACGGTGCTACATATGATAAATATGAAAAAGTAGTCACCGAAAAGATGGCAGGGTGCTACACAAATTAGATATTGAAAAAAAAAAGTAGTCACCGGAATAATGACACAGTGCTACACAAACACTGACAGATGTGAGGTTGACACAAAACAACCCTAGAAAGTTACCTAGAAAGTCACTGAAAATTGACGCACAGTGACCTAATCTTTTTTTTTTTTTTACTAACATAATCATTGGCCAGACGGCCGGCAAATATGGGTCATAGCAGCCCGCCGGCAGCGAAAGCTCTTTGATTTTCTACTAGGACTGTAGAAGCTCTGATACCATGTGAGAAATATTAGAGAAGAATATTATTGAATTGTTGTCTACATTATTACATTGAAACTCTATTTACAGATACTATACTAGACTCATTTTCCAACTAGGATACTATAATACAATCCTTTTCAAAGTAAGATTCTAAATACTATTGTTATTCCTATTCCTATTCCTATTCTAAGTAGGATCGTATTTACCTATTCTTATTCTAAGTAGGATTGTAATTACCTATTCCTATTCTAACACACCCAACATTCAGTGTTAGCTCTGGAATGATTAAGCCAGATCTTCCCACTCCCTTTAAGATTGATTCATTTCATCGATGTAAATGAGTCAAGTTACGTAACGTGAGACACTGCAAAATGGTCTGACTTTCTTACTGAAATCTCCATTACCCAATCTCCTCCTTATGATCTATCGATGCTTCTTTCAAACAAAAGTATATCCACTCCATATCTTTTCTGCTCACAGTGGGCCTTCGCATCATCTCCTACTCATTTCTACTCATTCAGACTTGTCATTTTCCTACCTAGTAATATCGAACGACTTAAGCCCTATGCTGAAATAGATCCTATTTCCTCCATCCATTATAATAGAATTTCTGGTTGAGATTAACGCTCATAGAAGTAAAAATAAAGAGAGTAACCACAGAAGGTGATAACTCAGGAGGTGAGAGCAAGGTTGCTACAAGAATTTCCTTTTTCTCGTTGCTTAGCCATATGCAATTATATTATAACAGACTCAAAAAAGATAAATTTAACTTAGAGAAGTTCAGAGAGTACCTCATTGGGATCTTGGGCACGCTTGTCCTGATTAGAGCAGTATTTTTCATAGAAGATATCCCACCATTCCTTCAAGAATCCCTCTGGAGATTTGATAGCTAAAACAAATAGCAGAAATTAACCAATTGAACATTATCAAATCACCACAAATAAAATGATCAATCAATGCATTGTGCACATCCCTCCAAAACAAAGAATAGCAATCAATATAATTTTAGAAACACCAAAAGCACTTTCGAGAAAATATTGACCTAATATGAGTGCACTTGAAACTTAAAGAATGGCATTATCTTTGAATCTATCCAATCTATTTTAAATAGTAGTCTTTTCTTTTTAAACCATTTAAAACAATTAACAAAATTCTATATCTATATCCGGTCAAACACTAGATAAAAATTACAAGAGTTAATGCTGAAAAACTCATTCAAACTATCTCTTTTTCATGAGTTTGATCCCCTAATTATTATCGGTTGATCCTTTTTATACCTAATCTATCACCATGGTTCAGGTAGGAAAAGGGAATAATTGAGGAGTACTAAAACACACCTCCACTATGAACTAAAATGCACCTCACCAAGGAATTAAAACCACCTCAACTATTCCCATTTCCTACCTAAACCATAGTAATACTTCAGGTACAAAAAGGGAAACGGCTGATAGTCGGTTATAAAACTCACAAAAAAAGTGATAGGGCAAATGTTTTAATTCATTATCACAAATAAAAATGAAATCAAATAACAAAGTTCTTAAAAATAACATAATCATCACTAAAGGATCGAGTATCCCAACACACAAAGCATAAGGCATTTACACTATGTTTGGATGGTTGTTATGTATTGTTTCATAATATATCGTATTGCATTGTATTGTATTGTATCATATTGTATTTATTCAATAAATACAGTGTCTGAATAGATTATACTCTATCATTCCTAGTCATTACATAATATCACACATTCATAAGTTGAATGATAAACCTACAAGGGATTATAAAGTATGTGGTAGAACTACTATAAAAAGATAATGACGCGATCACACCAAATTGGTCATTACACAAAATGGATCTATGAAATTTAAATAACAATCAAACCAAACATTATATTTAAACCGATAATACAAATACAACATGTCATTCAAAATCCATAAAAGGCTCGCAACCCAAGGAATGTGTTAACAAACCTAGAGCACAAGTCAGAGGCTCCTAGGCGCAGTACCAGGGATAAGAAATGGCCCAAGCACCTAGACCAATATGTGGTCCCAAATCCCAGTGCCAAACTACTAGAAGAAAGGACAAAAAGCAGCCTTGAACTAGAAGGCATAAATAGACCAATAACCAACTAGACTAGACTATAGAAGAGCTTGCTTTTTATTTTCCTAGTTTTATCTTTATCTAGGACCTCCCTTTTCTATTTTTTTTCCTTTGTAGTTTGTTGTTTTCTCTAAAAATTTTGAAAGGAATTCCATTGTAATTTCCCAACTTTGTTGAATATCAGTATCAATTCCTTACATTTGGTGCTTTCGTTGACCCTTCAGCTACAATGGGTGATAGTGCTCATAATACCCGTTTGAAGTCCCTTGATGAAGCAGTCAAAAACCTTCAGGAGCAATCTGTCGCTCATTCCAAATTTTTGGAGGAACACTCCAAATCCTTTGAAACTGTCAATGTTGCCCTCAAGGATATTGCTACTCAACTAGCATTGTTATGTGCTTCCTCGTCACCCTCGCCGCCGCTGCCGCCTACCACCATACCTTCCTCTTATGTTCTTGGTCAGTCATTCACGCCAACACCCTAATCATTTTAACACCAACCATTCTCCCCTCGAATACCAAATCCTACTTTTACCCAACCACCTCACCGTCACCCACTTGTTGTTCCTCAAAACACCCTTCACCAATTTCGCCGTGATAAACCTGTTGCGATTGACTTACCAAAGTTCAATGGCGAGAATGTTGAGAGTTGGATTTTTCACTCCCATCAGTATCTTGATACTTATATCGTCTCTAATGAGCACCCATTAATCTCTGCTCTTTTTTTTTTAGAAGGAGATGCACGAGAATTGTACCAATGGATGTTTCGAAATCAACAACTCTGTGGATGGGAACATTTTCTTAAAGCTATGATAGTTCATTTTAGGTCTCAATCTTTGGAGGCTCCGGAGAGTTTGCTTGCTAAGCTGCAGATGACATCGTCTGCTCAAGAACATTTGTCATGCTTTGAGAAATTAGCCAACCGAATGACGGATGTCTCTCCTCCGTTAATGAAGCACATGTTTACTTTTGGGCTACATCCTAGTATTAAGGCTGATGTGCTATCCTTTACGCCAGTGGACATTCATGATGCTATTAGGCTTGCATGTTTACAAGAGCAAAAGAGTTTGGGCCATCCTAAGCAGGTAAACAAATCCATTCTCTTTTCTAAAAATACGAACCCCTCTGTTCATTCACCCTCTAATTCGAATCCTAAAACTCCGACATCTATCTCTCATTTTTCTTTGTCGTCGTCGGCCTCCTTACCTGGAGTTGGTAAAGTGTCTTTTAAGAAATTGTCACCAGCTGAAATCCAACAAAAACGTGAGTTTAATCTATGTTTCAACTGTGATGAGAAATATCAAAAAGGCCATGGGTGTTCTGCTCCACCACAAATATTGCTTTTACTCACTAATGAAGAATCACCCGATGATCCATTTCTGGATTCTTTACCGCCTCTATCTGATTCTCCTCCCCCTATTGTATCTTCTGACAGCCCATTTTTGCTCACCATCTGTATTCATGCTCTTATGGATGGTGTACATCCTAGTACACTTTGGTACGCAGGTTACATCACAGGTGTCCCCGCTCAGATTCTCATAGATGGGGGAAGCACTCATAATTTTATTAACCCTCGAGGGGCTCGTAAGCTCAAGTTGTCTATTGAACCTTCTATGGGCTTTTCCATTACGGTAGGCAATGGTCAAGGGTTGATTTGTCTTGAGGTCTTTTGTTACTGATTTCTTTGTCATTGATCTACATGGTTCTAATTAAGTGTTGGGTGTGGCCTGGTTAGCCACAATGGGTCCTAGCATCACTGATTATGTTAACCGTTTGTTTGAGTTTGATTTTGATGGGAAGCACATACGTTGGGTAGGTGATCTTTGTCCTGACCCAACTCAGAGTAATCTACTCTCCTTCGCTTTACCCAGATGGACTCTATTGCTTATCTTCTGAGGTTGGAATTTATTTCGACAGATACTTCTTCAACCCCGCAATACCCTCCTGATCTCACATCCCTTTTGGACACTTATGTGGATATATTTCAAAGTCCCACAGCTCTTCCACCTTCTCGTCCACAGGATCATCGCATTTCCTTGTTATCAAGTGCCTCTCCAATTAATGTGCGACCATATCGTTATCCACGCTTTCATAAGGCAGAGATTAAGCGTCAAGTTTGTGAAATGCTTAGTTCGGGGGTAATTCGGCCTAGTTAAGTCCTTATTCCTCTTCAGTTTTATTGGTTCGCAAAAAAAAATAGGACTTGGCGTTTTTGTGTTGATTATTGAGCTTTAAACTCCATCACTATCAAAGACCGTTTTCCAATCCCAACAGTTGATGAATTATTTGATGAACTGCATCATGCTATTTTTTCCTCAAAATTGGACCTCTTGGCTGGTTACTATCAAATTCGTCTTCATCCTGCAGGCATTGAGAAAACAGCTTATCGCACTCATGAAGGGCATTACGAGTTCACATGATGCCGTTTGGACTCTCTAACGCCCCATCTATTTTTAAGTCCACTATGGATTCAATTTTCAAGCCCCTTGTTCGCTGTTTTGTCTTAGTTTTCTTTGACGATATACTCGTCTATAGTAAATCATGGATTGATCACTTGGATCATGTCTATGAGGTTTTTGATCTCTTGCACCAGTATTGCCAAGTGGTTAAACGTTCCAAATGCTTTTTTGGACAATCTTTCATTGCTTATTTGGGTCATATTATCTCCCAAAAGGGCCTCTAAGTTGATCCTAAAAAGATCACGGCTATTCTTGCCTGGCCAACTCCTGCTTCGCTTAAAGACGTGCGAGGATTTCTAGGCTTGACTGGATATTATCGACGCTTTGTCAAAGGCTATGCTAATTTGGTTTCTCCCTTTACTGATCTCCTAAAGAAAGATTCTTTTGCTTGGTCTGAGATTGCCTTGGCTGCCTTTATTCAACTTAAACAGGCTTTAAGCTCGGTCCCTATTTTAGCACTCCCAGATATTTCAAAGGTCTTCTCGGTTGAGACTGATGCTTCTGGGCTGGAATAGGTGTTGTTCTTTCCCAAGAAGGTCACCTCATTGCTTTTTTTTAGCCAAAAGTTGTCTCCTCGCATGCAAGCTGCTTCAACTTATAACCGTGAGATGTTTACTATTACCCAAGCAATCCAAAAATGGTGTCAGTACTTGTTGGGTCATAGGTTTATCATCATCACTGATCAGCAGCCATTAAAGTCCCTCACAAGCCAAATTATTCAAAACTCCTGAACAACAGCGATGGCTTAGCAAGCTCATTGGATTTGACTTAGACATTCGTCATTGCCCTGGAAAGCTTAATGTCGCAACTGATGCATTGTCTCAAGTTCATTCACTACATACATTGGCTTTGGCTGTCACTAAACTCACCTTAATTAACCAGTTGCGCAACTTGAACAGGACTGATGCCACTCTAAGGGATCTCTAATCCCAACTGCAACATAATTCGGAGTCCGTGCCTCATTTTTCCTTTCAAGGGGGATTTTTGCTATTTCGCAATCGGATAGTGGTCCCTATTGATGCAAAACTTCGCACATTATTATTGGAAGAATTTCACTCTTCTAAAGTTGGTGGTCATCTTACTCAAAAAAAAAAAGTTGGTGGTCATGCTGGCAGATCACGCATATTTCATCGCCTTTCCTCTAATTTTTATTGGGCTGGTATACATGCGGATGTAACAAAATTTGTTTCGCAATGCCAAATTTGTCAACAAATGAAGGATTCCAATTTGAAACTTGTTGGATTACTCTGTCCCTTGCCAATTCTAGATGCCATTTTTGAGGATATTTCTATGGATTTTATCACAGGTCTTCCACCCTCCCATGGACGCACTATTATTTGGGTAATTGTGGATTGGTTGTCCAAATACAGTCACTTTTTTGCCTTGCCTACCAATTTTACCAGCCAAAAGCTTGCCAAGGTCTTTATTAAGGAGTTTATTCGGCTTCATGGTTCTCCTACTACTATTGTCTGATCGTGAGCCACTGTTTCTCTTAGAATTTTGGGAAGAACTTCATAAACCCCAGGGTACACAACTTGCCATGAGTTCGGCTTATCATCCCTAGTCCGATGGTCAGAGTGAGGCGCTAAACAAATGTTTGGAGATGTATCTCCATTTTTTTGCGACTGACACACCCTCTACTTGGTTTACTCTATTACCATGGGCTAAATTTTGGTATAATACTGCATACCAACACGGCTCCAAGATAACGCCTTTTGAGATAGTTTATGGCCGCCCTCTACCTACTGTGGTGAGGTATCTTAGGGATGGGACTTCGTTGCTTCTTCTTTGTGTCAACATGATGAGACTATAGCTATTTTAAAGGCTAATTTGTTACAGGCTCAAGTGAGAATGAAAGCTACAGCAGACTAAAGTCGTCGGGAAGTTGCATTTGTTGTTGGTGATTAGGTATATGTGTGACTATGACCCTACTGTCAGTTATCGTAACGCTTGCAGCGTCACTCGAAACTTAGTAGAAGATTTTTTGGCCCCTTCCAGATTGTCCAAAGAGTTGGTGAAGTCACTTACAAGTTGGACCTTCCCCCTGTCCAAAATCCATCCAATATTTCACGTCTTTGTTCTTCATAAATGTTTAGGATCTCCTTCTCATCAGATTACCCCAATTGAGCTTGTGGATCAGTCGTCTTCTTTGGTTCTTCTCCCTGAAGATGCCATCCAGACCAGGACCATTTCGAGGGGCGGCCATCAAGTTCATCAATGCCTAATCAAATGGACAGGTCTTCCATCAACAGATGCTTTTTGGGAGGATACTTATACATTGCGGCAACGATTTCCAGATCAGAACCTTGGGGACAAGGTTCGTCTCCACGAGGGCGGCATTTAACAAACCTAGAGCACAAATCAGAGGCTCCTAGGCGCAATACCAGGGATAAGAAATGGCCCAAGCACCTGGACCAATATGTGGTCCCAAATCTCAGTGCCAAGCTATTAGAAGAAAGGACAAAAGCACCCTTGCACCTGTAGGCATAAATAGACCGATAACCAACTAGACTAGACTATGGAAGAGCTTGCTTTTTATTTTCCTTAGTTGATATCTTTATCTGGAACCTCTTTGTTCAGCTTTTTTCCTTTGTAGTTTGTTATTTTTTGGTGTGAGGTATAAGCTATAATAATTTTGGGATAAAATATAGGATTATTTTATCCATGTTTGGTTAGAGGTATAAGGTAATCCTTCCCATCATTTTTGTCTCAGTAGTTATCCCATATATATGGTGGAATAACTTATCTCAGGCTAACTTATCCCGAAATTAATTATCCTAATAAAATGTTACCAACCAAATGACCCCAATCTGAACTCCATGGTAATTTCCCAACTTTGTTGAATATTAGTGTCAATTCCTTACAGAATGTGACCTAGACAACCTACCCTAACCCCAAACATCAATAAGCATCAGTACCTAAATTTCACGACTGCCCATGAGTTAAGGTCACAGAAACAACTTTCAACCATGATAATCACAATTAACACACAGTAATCAGTTCAAATTTCCATAAATTTAAGAAAAGCTTACCAACATTGTTGGGATCTGCAACATTAGCTTCAATGGCGAAAATCTCAGCAGTGATAGGGAAACCCCTTTTAACAAAGTAGTCGTAGATGTACTTGTCCAGCCTGAAAAATTTTCAAATTTCAAATTTAATTAGTTAGCCTCCATCTTAATTTATATGATATAATTTGAGATTTATTATTTAAATTGGGACTAAATTTAGATATGCAAAAAATGTTAGAATTTTCTCCCTTATTAATAGCCTAAAGATTACTTTATATCTTAAACTAAATATATAATAAAATAATTTTATATTATCTCATAATTATTATAACTTATACCTCATACCAAAAGTGTCCTGTTTGAATTGAC
This sequence comes from Solanum medicagineum, assembly GCA_026153255.1. Taxonomy (NCBI): domain Eukaryota; kingdom Viridiplantae; phylum Streptophyta; class Magnoliopsida; order Solanales; family Solanaceae; genus Solanum; species Solanum medicagineum. The sequence continues at coordinate 1,090,288 of JAPFFP010000070.1, forward strand.
TAATTGTATCCTTAATTAGACTTTTTGTGTTTAATTATGGTCTTGAAATTAATGAATTGTGTGTATTTGATCCTATTATTAATTGAGGTCATGTGTGAATAAGAGGACTTTTTAAGTGTCAAAATCAATTGAGAAAAAAGGGTTACTCATATTTACTCTTTTAATTTTTGACTAAATCATTATCTTGTAATAACAATAATAATATAATTAGTATAATTTATAAATAAAATTTTAAAAAAAATATATGTATATATTATTTTATTTTTATTTTATAAGGATAGAAAAGTCTGATAAACCTTCGACCCAAGTAATAAATATCATAATTAATTTACCTTTTGGCTTAGATAAAAAAAATTTAACAAGAGGCAAAATCCCTATTATATATATGTATATATTTAAAGAAAAAAATTTTCTTCACTTTGTTAATATTAAAATTCATCTAGTCTATCCACATTTGAGCACATTGAATTCAATTTATATTCATCCTTAACTAAGGTCTCGAGTTTGAGTTTAGGTATAGAATCACCTTTGTTAGTGATCGCTTTATTCATAACGTGAAATTTCTTAGAATGAATTCGAATTAGCGGGGTTCCAATGTGAAATAGCGGACACCAGATGAAAAATTTAAAAAAATATATTTATATTTATTTATAGATCGATTTGGGCATGATCCAAGTTTTGTATCTATAAATTTGGATCAAATTAAATTAGATTTGTAGCCTAAATTAACATATAAGAAAATAGGTCTAAGCAGTAAAATATTTTTTAAAATATTTTTTTATTTGATTAGTCATAAAAACAAAGAAAAACTATATATTAACTTGATTTCACATTAAACAATATAGACTAAAAAATAAAGCGGACGAATTATAATTATGAGTTCAATAGCTTGATTCATGACTTATTAGTTGTACCTAAATTCGACATGCTTAAATAATTTTCATCAAAAGATTAATCCTAGACAAAAATTGAAAAATTGAATTTCTCAATCACAAATAAAAAGAATAAAATAATTTTTTTACAGATCTTTTATAAAAACAAACGCAAAACTAAAAAATATATAAACAACAATAACATACTCAATGTAATTCCACGAGTAGGATTTGAGAGTATAAAATATACGTAGACCTTACCACTATCTCATAGAGATAGAGAGATCATTTCCAGAAAACCCTAAAAAAATGATATAAAATGATCTGAAAATTCAGTTCATCCAAGAAAGCTGGACAAATTTTAATCCAATTCATTTATTTGTCTGATCCAATTTAATTTGTTCAAATGTAGCCCAATCTTTTTCTTGAGAAAATTTATCCAAAAAAACTTTTTTTGTTGTTTACGCTTACTTTATATCGCTTGTTTCGCCTAAAAATTATATTTTTTTTACTCATTTTAAAACGTTAAAAAGTCATCAAAATGTCATCGAAAATTCCTAAACTTATTTTTCAACATAAAATAAATTTTACATAAATTTTCTTTGATTAAAAATCATTCAAGCCTAAAATTATGAGAACAACATAACCAGTGAAATCCCACAAGTGGATCTGGGGAGGATCAAATGCCCTTAAAAAATATATAAAATGATTTGAAAATTCACTTTCATCCACGAAAAACTAGAAAAATTTGATCCAATTCACTTATTGGTCCGATCTGATTTAATCTATTCAAATGTAGCCCAATCTTTTTTTCTTGAAAAAATCTATCAAAAAAAATTTTTTTTTTTGTGTTCGCACTTGCTTCATATCGCTTGTTTTTACTAAAATTTATATTTTTTCTACTAGTTTTAAAACTTTAAAAAGTTATCAAAACATCGTGAAAAAATTTCTAAAGTTATTTCTCAACATAAAATAAATCTTACATAAATTTTCTTGGATTAAAAATTATTCAAGCCTAAATTATGAGAACAACAACATACCCTGCGGAATCCCACAAGTGGAATCTGCGGTGGATAAAATGTACGCAGACCTTACCATTACCCCATAAGGATATCTAGATTTTCAAAAAATTCTCGTTTAAAAAATAATAAAATAATTATGAGAACAACATTAAAAAAATAATTAGAAAATAATTTTCACTTAGAAACTCACATTTTTTGTGCATTCCATGATTCCATGATCCCTGGAAAAGAAAAAAGAGAGAATAGAGAGAAAAGAGGGGAAAATTTGAGATAACAATGAAAAAAGATGAGAAATAAAAAGTGAAAATAAATTATAGAGAAGTTAATAGCATGTAAAATTCAAATAAAAGAGAAAACACAAACAAACAAACAAATAATTTGACTTGAAACTAGTGACAAAAAAGAGATGAGATTACAACTAGATTTTTATTTGAAAAAATTAAACAAATTTATTTATTAATCAATTAAACACATGTTACACTTCTTTTCCTCTTTAATAATTTGTATTTTAAATTTTTTGTATAGTGTAGAAACAATTTATTTTCTTGTTATTCCTCTAATTCTTAAAGCCATTTGAGAATTTTAATTAATTATAAAATTTCACTTGTGAGATATTTCAATTCTTTTCCTAAATTATTTTTTAAATGTTTAGCTTAAAAGGGGAGAAATTTTTTTTTTTAAAAAAGGTGAGAGTTAAATCAAAAGAGGAAGAAAAAAAATAATTTGAATAGGTAAACATAAAATTATATAAATGAAGTCATATTGAATACTCTATAATTTCTTCAAATTCAAGCAAATTAGCAAAAATAAATAAATAAATAAATAAAATGAATGAAAAAAGTTTATGTAGGCAATTTATCAATTAGTTATGATTGAGTTTTAATTATATTAATATATTTAGTTGTGGTTAATTGTTTGTTGAGAGTCTTTAATCTTGTTTAGAGATTTACATGATCATTAAGAAAATGTGAAGAATTTTTAATGTAAGAAATTAGTAATTTAAAATATCTAAACTAATCACAACACTCTACGAATTTAACAGTAATTAACAATAGATAATTTTGTTAAAATAATAAGCATTTTTAATTAATTTTATTTAGTGATGAATTAGCTAGTTGTATGTTATTTAATTAAAAATTAGTTAATTTTTCATATAACATTCTCTTGATATTGATGCAAAATAAATTTATTTTCTAAAGCAAAATCAACTTAAAAAAAGTCAAATTCATACAATTAAAGGGAAACAAGATAATAAATGGATTCTTATCCCAAAAACTAGCTTAGTTGACAAAAAACAAGAAGTTTTTGTAAGAAAAAAAATTGCAATTTTCATTAAATGACCTCACCTCACTTAAAATAAAAGTAAATTCTTCTATTTTACTCATTCATTTCTTTTTTATATAAATTTTAATATTTAAATTTATTGAGATTATAAAAATAAAAATCTTGATATAAATTATAATATCAATGGACTTGCTCTTCATTTTATGAATTAGTCAAATATGTCAAAGATAAATAAATAATTATGTTAGAAAATTTGAATGAATTTTTTTTTTAAAAAAGTGAGTTCATTATACATAGAAAATATAATGAATGTATGTGAACGCAGAAAAGTCAAAAACTAAACAAATAAAAAAAACATGAATTAATAAAATAATATAAAACCTTTACTATTACTACATAGTACAGAAATATATATAATTATATATAATAAATCTTTCTAATTTCTGGATATTTATCAGAATATAACTATCACCTTTTCGTTAGATTGTGAAATCCTCCCTCCCAAAAGAAAATATTAAATTCTTTTGTTGACCCTTCACTTTGAATAAAGCTATAAAAAAAAATTACACTTTTTTACATGTAAATGAAACAAAGAAATTAAAACTATTGTCATATTGTGAAGTAGTTTATATTTTTGAATACTTTTTAGATTTTCTTTTCATAAAATGCCACTATTAGGCTGTAAATAGGATTTTATAGCTATATTTTCACTAATTACAGTTCACAGTTATATTAGGTGTGTCATACATTGTATTTTTTTCACGAGTTTTAAAAAAAATACAAATACAAACTATCTAATTGCTTGAAACAAGTAATAGATCTTTTCAGTTGTGATACATTGGCTAAAATCGCGCCATAAAAATTAAAAATCTTTTTGTTTCAAATTAGACTCGTAAGTGTATATTATAAAACCGAAGACCCAAGCAAATTCGTATACAGAAATGCAAAATCAATCAAATTTATGATGTATTCATTTAAATTTGAACTCAAAATAATAGTAATCATTGTATTTGTATTGAGTTGACAATAATCATTATATTATATTTTTATCAATTATATTTGATTTGTATTATTAATGATAATCACTGTATTAATATTCAATTATATCAAATTTATATTCAACCCATCTGACAAGAATTATTATATTTGTATATAAGTTGACAACAATCATTATATTCTTCTATATAAATAAGTGGGAGTTGTCCCTTTGCCGCCATCAAAACCAATCAAAACCAATCAGAATCCTTACTCTTCATCGATGTGCTTGTTTAAGCTGTCTGCTTTTATTCCTTCATTATTATAGGGCCCATAAAAATATTTTATCGCCAAATTAAACCAATCAGAATCCTCTCAAGTAGGCAACTCTCCGTCAACATGCTTGCTTGAACTATCTGCTTCTATTCCTTTATCATTTGGGGCTCATAAAAATAAAATCCTTTTGACGGCTGCTTATTGACGTGTCCAAGTACGATAACCAAACTAATCAAGTCTTCCATGTTGTGTCTACTAGAGCTATCTGTTTTTACTCCTTTAGCATATAAGGCCCATAAAAATATTTCATGTACTTTTTAATTAAATCTTTTTAGTAGCAACTTATTGACGTGTCCAGATACGACCACCAAATAAAATCTTCCATGCCGTACCTATTTAAGCTGTCTGCTTCGGAGTACTTGACCTGTCTGATTCATCATATGGAGCCTACAAAAATATTTCACCACCACCAAACCAATCAGAATCTTCCAAAGCAGACAACTCTTCGTCGACGTACTTACTTGAGTTACCTGCTTCTATTCCTTTATCATATGGTGCCATAAAAATATTTTACCACCTCCAAATTAAATCAATCAAAATCCTCCGAAGCAAGAAGCTCCCCGTTACGTGAGAGTATTCAAATAACAATAATCATTATATTTGTATTCAGATATATCAATATGTAATTGTACTCGTATCATTTTTTTTTATATCTAAGAGAACCTGCAGTTACTATCCTTTGAATGTACACAGAGTAAACCTTCACTCCTATGCAATAGCTCGCAAACCACATAAGAGAGGTAACCCGCACTAGGCAAGTCCGATGCGACGAGCTGGACTCAGAAGACAAACCCTTCACTTCCGCTGGCAAGGGGTTTCGAGCTTGAGACCTCCAACATGGAAGTTTCAAGCTCAAAACACTAGGTCACCCCGAAGGGTTACTTGTATAAATTATTTCAATATACAAATGAACAAATCAACTAAAAATACAAATACCAAACAACGAAACAATACAAATGATGAAAACATAAATATAACATTAAACTTAAGCCACCCAAATCAACGCCAAACCACTTCACAACGGTCAGAATCAACCGAACACATTATGTTGACGACCGACAAAGCCTGCATTTTCATCGCTGTCTTGAGTTTATGCAAAGATCAAAAGAGGAAGAAACGTTCAAAGAATGAATATCGTATTGTACACCTCTTGTAAATCTTCCCTGTTCCATCGTGAGTGGAATCCCACAAGTAGAGTCTGCGGAGGGTAAAATATACATAGATCTTATCACTACCTCATAGAGATAGAGACGTCGTTTCCGAAAGACCCTCGTCTCAAACATATCAGGCCCCAAAACAGAAGATACTAGATATGAAAAGAACAACTAAAGTGGAAAACAAATGATCACATTGGATCACAAGGTTTCCCCTGGTTAAGTGACACAAGACTTTTGTGAGTTTCACAAAAGCATGCATGAGAACAAAAAATCAGACGCTTATACAATGGATTTAACCTTATTCTTAATTTATTTTTGAATAAATGCACCTAACACAAACAATTTTCTGGCAAAAAAATGATTCATGATGCATGAGAACCATTCATGAAAGGGAAAGATAAGGAGAAGAATGGACAGAAAGTGACAAACATCAAGTGCTTCAAACTACTTTAATTCATCGACGAGCATATGCTTATGCCAATGGAATTTTACACTCTTTTTTTGCACATATTCTAAGTGTAAATTTGAAAACATACCTGAGGACAAGGGTTTATTCTCGTGATTCGCACCTTGCAAAGAGACATCAAATCAGAGGATTCATTTTCTATAAAAAAGGACAGGCGATTAGTGAAGACATTTACGCGAAACATCTAAATTCTCAGCTGGTCATTCCAAAATCGTCTAATACATTTTGAGATTACAATAAAGTGGAAAGACTATAGAAAACTTTAGCTACAATCCTCTGATAGGAGCAACCACTAAATTCTTAGCTCCTATGCTCAAAACAGTCATATCAGAGTTACTTATTGCAATCAATCAACGAAGCCAAAGTTCTAAACTAGTTGAGGTAGACTATGAGTCCTGTAGGCTGTATCCATCTCAAGATCATTTTACGTCACTACAATATTTATCAATTCCACTGCAATGATGATAATCAGCTTCTCCAAGATCGTCAAAATCTAATAGACGAGTAATGAGATGCATGTTTTTACTTTTCACTTGTAATGTACAGTAAACAAGATTCAGCAGGAGGAAAACATGTGGAACCTAACTTTAAAACAGGCATAGAAATTTGGCAATGTAAACAAATATTGTTCAACACTGAGCACATGTTTCAAGCCAGTTAAACAAGTTACAACACGATTTTACGTTTACAATACAGTAAACACCCCCGGTAATGAGTTAGTTGCGGATATACAGATGTATTTCAAAATCATACACTTAAATATAATACAAAGTATTAGTTTGTTCAGTACATCCATAATATAAGCCATTAAGAAAATAATGATTAAAGTGAATTTACTTTTTAATTCTTCCATCACATATCCCGAGCATCTTGGACAAGATGTGACATTGCTATCACCACCAACAAGACGTTTGTGACGATAAATTTCCCATTTGATGATCCTAGTATAAAACACACATCTAATTGAGTTATGATCTGTCTCACTTTCTTTCCTTACCCCAAGATGTGCTCTCCTTTGACTGGATGATGTCGTTTTAAATTGTTGTGCAGACTTAAGAGAAACAGAATTCAGACGCAGCTAAGAATTTTGCCAAACAGTTACTTAAAAAACAGAGAACACATGAAAAAATATCCTACCAAAGACAGACAGTAGAGAGAAAAAATAGAGCATGAATAATTATTAAAAGCTGAAGAAGTAGCGTGAACACATTAAAGCAAGAATAGGAAAAGAAGAGAAAGAAAAAAGAATCGCAGCAGCAACAGCGACTTCACGGTAGGGAAACAAAGAAGAAACATACCTGGAGCTTGAAGAAGAAGAGAATCAGAAGTTGCACCAAAGCAGTGAAAAATTATACATGTCTGAAAATATTAGTAAGAAAACCCCACCAAGCAGCAACCCTTTTCTTTGTGTTTTTTCTTTATATAAAAAAAGAGAAGGTGTGGCTCTTTTGCTTCACCGCTTTGCCTCGCTTGTGTTGAAGAAGTCACTTCTTCCACCTCAAGTCGCCTCAGCCATGTGAAGATTTCATTACTTACGGGGTAGGGTTTTAGTATTTGACTTTTTAAAAGTGCAAGAATGTATCTGTAGCTGAATCATTAGGAGTAACTTATTCTAGCATAGAAAATTAGGGATGAAACCAACTTCCAGAGAAGGGAAAAACTACGATAGGAAGAAGAAAGAGAACTAACCAGTGTGGAAGAGTTCTAGCTTATCAAACTTACGTTGGGGAAGTCGGATGATTCCCAAAAGCTCTTCTTGACCAAGTCATTTGCCATCTTGATGTCAACTCGTCACATTCTGGGGTTAAAGATAGCCCGAAAGTACCACAAACCACCATAGTGGAGAGGGAAAGATAATTTACAAGAGAAGTTAGTAATAGAAAGCAAATGACACTATCTTTATCAGCAAGAGAGTGTATTTAATCAGAAGTGTGCGGCGATGTCTTATTGCAATGGCATCATTGAGGTAGAATGTTAACAATACTAACAATAATTCGCTGATCACATCAGAATTCAAAAGATATTTTTCTAAAAAGAAAGCATTGATGTAAGACATAAATACAATAGCAGTAAAGGGTAAAGAGAGCTTTATTTCAGTCATGCTACTCCTGGCCATAGACAGGCAGTTTGAAATCACACTCAAAATCTGGTGATCATGTTCCATGTTATCTATCATGTAAAATTACAGAAGCATTTCACCTCGACACAGATCTACAACCTAATCAGGCATTAGTACAATGGTGAGGCAGAAAAAATATAGTAGAACGGTACAGAAACCTCTTTGATTACAGCAGGACTTGGTAAAGCTATCAAAGCTAGATAATCCAGGGACTCAGGAGAAAGCCTTAGGCTTTGATGAAGCATTTTAATGTGCGGATCCAAGTTTTTGGATCCAATGAAGAAACCCCTTCTTGTGATGAAACATTGAATTTTGAACTAGATTCAGAGTCCCATCATGAGCAACTGAAGATTCAAACTGCTCCAGTACCTTTACAATCTGCCAAAACTCAGGCCTCTTTTCTGGTTGCAAAGACCAACACTGTTCGATCAAAGTTCTCATGGCAGGAGGACAGTCCTTGGGAATAGGTGGTCTCATATTCTGAAAGGTTCCAGAGACATTCTTTCAGAATTACACGTAAAAAGATCCTCTTGTGCATAATAGATGAACCTATTAACAGAAATAACGCTTTTCAGGGGGAAAGATGGGGTTTAGGGGCATGATTTTGTTTCTCGACTAGTCATTATGACAAAAAAGGTCAGCCATGACAAGTTCACAATTGTGTCATCATCTTCCAAATGCATCAGTGGTCATAAATTGTTTGGAAAGAAAAATATCATATGAATCAACGATACTTTTGTGCACCATGACAACTGAACATAAATACCAGAGAATCACAGGAATCCCTAGAATGGATGAATAAGAAAAAATTCAGTACCTTGTTCGCAACAGCAAAAGCAGCCTGTACTGGTGTCATATCTTCATAGGGAATGGTTCCAGCCATCATTTCCCATAAAATGAGTCCAAAACCATAAACATCCACCTTCCGTCCATATGATTTTCGTTTAATCATCTCAGGTGCCATCCATCGGTAAGTACCTGGATCATCAGCCAAAAGATCACAATATGCTTCTTCACAAGCAATTCCAAAATCTGCAATTTTCAGGCGGAAGTTCTCATCGATAAGTATATTTTCCGGTTTGAGATCCCTATGAAGAATGCCTTGAGAGTGAATATATTGCATTCCATGAGCAATATCCAAGGCCAGTGCAATCAATTTTTGCAAGGTCAGGGACTTGTCCTCAAGCTTGTGAAGGTATGCTCTCAAAGAACCCTCAGATAGATACTCAGTGACAACACAAAAAACTGGTGTCTTTCTGCATGCTCCTACAAACTGCATTGAGAGGTCGTATTAAAAGCCAGATCAAAGATGATTTTGAAAACAAAAACAAGTCTCCGAACTTGTGTTTTGCCAATAGAACAAACAGAGGCCATGGAAGAACTTCCATATTAAAATTCTTAAGCAAGTCCATAAAATACAGTAAGCAATGTATATGCAGAATGCAATATGCTCAAATTAAATGCATCAAACAAGAAAATTGATCCTCATTAACTACCTTTACGACATTCTGATGGTGGAGTTGAGACAGGAGAGTAACTTCTCTGGTAAACTGATTCTCCAATCGAATCGCTAAATTTCCATTTTCGTCATCATCAGGTAGTTTTATCATTTTCACAGCAACAGGTTCATCCCTGTAAATTCCATGGTAAAGCTGACTATGGGCACCATGAGCAAATCTTAGCCCAAGAAAAAGCTTGGAAAGATCAACAGTGTATTCATCAGCTGTTTCTACAGCCGTAACCCTGCGTCCACTATGCTCAAAGTACTTTGTCCATGAAGAATCTTTCCGGTTCCGGCTCTTTGATTTGTCATTGAACTTCACCAACGACTTTGAAACAGTAGATCCAGAACTAGCTGTTTTCTTTTCATGAGAATCCTTGAGGAACAATTTACCCACAATGCCCTTCTCATGTTCTTTCCTTTGAGGATGCGGAGACGAAAATCTCCTCTGACTAGATCGAGCTTCCTTAAAGGTATCGGGAAGTTTTGTTGTCGGAAGAGCGGATAAAGCCCTCTGCTTATTTGTACTCAGATTTTGCTGAATTTGCCTAACAGTTGGATCTGGTCTTGAAGTAAGAGAAGTTGTTCCAAGTCTAGTTTTGGCACCTGCAATACTTCTAGGCTGAAATAAGACAGGACCAGTGGACAATCTCGTTGCATCCAACCTATGACAAATGGTATGAGAAAACTTTGTCCTCCTAATCCAAGAATTAGCCTCCTCGTCCATTTTTTTCTGAAATCGGGCTAAAAAACCTGGTAACAAGTGCCAAATTTCTTCTCCTTTTCCTTCTTCAGTTCAGGAGGAGGTTCCAATTTGACAATCCCCTCAAATTGTCCTATCAGTTCCGCTAAGTTTTCAGAAGACAATTTGTTCAAACCCATCAATCAAGAATCAACTCAGCCTTCAATTCTATGTGCAAACACACCATAAATGATCAATGACAGCCACAAAATTAAACAACCTTCCTTCAAGTCCTAGAAAATCCCCAAACAAAAAATCAACAACAAAAAGCAGTTAATAATATAAGAAACCCAAATGATAAAACAAACAACAAAGGGATAGACTCTAATTGGCTATTACAACAAAGAAATGTCAATATTAGCAATCATTAAACCCCAAATACAAAATCATAATCATGAATCCAAACAAAATAGAGAGACACCCATTATCTTAAATTTAAAAAATAAACATACCCATTTGCAAAATCAGATTCAAGTACCAAAAGGATTACTCTTTCACAATATAAAAATGGATTTTCTATAAAGATTCCATTTTTGTTAAACTAAGAAAGCCAAACAATATTAACAAACAATGAAGAGATGAAAAACACACTAATTTGGCTATTAAAACAAAGAAATGTCAATCTGTACATAAACCCCCATTAAAACCCAAATGCAAAATCATAATCATTAATCCAAACAAAAAAGAGAGACACTCAAAAAGAGAGACACTCATTATCTTAAATTGAAACAACAAACATACCCTTTCTGCAAAATCAAATTCAAGTACCAAAAGGATAAATTTTTATCACAATATAACAAGGATTTTCTATAAAGACTCTACCTTTGATCAACAATAGAACAAGCAACAAAAGGGATGAGAAGAACACTAATTTAGCTCCAAAACAGAGAAATATCAATATCAACAAACCCCATTAAACCCAACAACAACAACATACCCATACCCTGTGGAATCCCACAAGTAGGCTGTGTAAGATAGAATGTACGCAGACAGAGAGACTGTTTCGTGTCAAAAACTCATAATCAAAATAAACTAGATAAAAAATAATAATCATAAATACAAACCAAAAAGAGAGACACTCATTAAACAAACATACCCTTTTTGCAAAATCAAATCCAAGTAACAAAAGGATAAATTTTTATTACAATATAAAAAGGATTTTCTATAAAGACTATACCTTTGATAAACAATAAAACAACCAACAAAAGGAATGAAAAGCACACTAACTTAGCTATTAAAACAAAGAAATACCAATTTTCACAAACCCAATTAAACCCAAAAACAAAATCATATCATAAATCCCCCCCCCCCCAAAAAAAAGCAGCCATTATCTTAAATTGAAAAAATAAACATACCCTTTTTGCAAAATCAGATTCAAGTACAAAAGGGATAAACCTTTCACAATAAGAAATTCCATTTTTGACAAGAATTCTGATTTCTCCTCTCTTTAATCTTATACAATAATCTTTGAGGCATTGAAATAATTCAAAAAGAGAGGAGAAAAATTCAAATCAAAACCCATTTTTTGACTAAAATTCCATATTCCAAATGTTCTTTGTTTCTTCACATGAAAAAACCCAAAAAGTACATTTATGTACCTTTGAAGCTTTCGATTTAGACCCGGTTTTATTGCATGACTGAAGCTGAGGTGGGCTAGGGTGGTGTTTGTGGGGTAGTAGGGGATGGGGTGAGGTGTTATTTTTTTTTAAAAAAAAGTTACTCTCTCCGTACCATTTTATGTGACACCCTTTGATTTGACGCGATATTTAAGAAAAAAAATGAAGACTTTTAAAAACTGGGACGAATCAAAAAGAAAAGGATGTCATATAAAATAGGACGGAAGGAGTATTAATTAATTAAGAGTAAAAGAAAAAATAAAATACGTATAATAGTTACCTTGAATTAGGTCGTTTTGTCTTAATTTATGCGATAAATTTTATATTTTAATTTATCTCAAAAGAATAATGTTTAAATATTTTGAAAAAAATTAAATTTTATGCTTTGAAATTATTTTATAACTATAAAAGTATTTATAATTTATTTTAAAATTCTTATTTTATGTTTATGAAATTATTTTATAGTCGATAAATATTTAATATATATTTTAATTTTTTTATTTTACAGTTCAATTTCTTTTTTTCTTAATTTTTTTGTTCGAAATCAAACACTGTTACATATAATGCTACCTAAAATGGTATATAGGTAAGAGTAGAGTGTAAGGGATGCATCAGAAATTCGAGATCGAAAAATTATGTTATATATATAAAGTTAAACTTATGTATAATTTTGTTATATATAGTATATGTTGAATTGCATTAATTTTTCATATGTTTATTTTTTATATTTTAAATCTCTTTACTGAAATTGTGAAGCAGGTCTTAGACGCAAGGCATAATTATCACTTACGCATCATTCGAATACTAATTAAAAAAAAATTATTAGTATTAATAATTAATATTTGTATAATTCTAATGTGCAATCAAATTAATGTTTTTATAGTTTATCTTATTGCAAATCTCTTTAATGGAGTTTGTTGCAAAAATTATTCAAAAAGTTGAAAAGAATTTTAAATTATATTCATAATCAAGTTTTTTTTCCCCCAAGAATCATGTGAATAAGTTGAAGAAAAGACAAAAAGTGCAAAAAAGGGAAAATAAAATTTGGTGGGAAGCATATAGCTGTCACAATCTGAGAATTATTAAATTAGGTATGATTTTAAGGAAGATTGAGGTATTTTTTAATTTTATTTTATGTGGAAATATATGATTAAGGGTACGACTAAGTACAAATAAGGAATATTAATATATTATTGATGGATGTAATATAATAGACGAAGTTATATTTTTTTGAAGTAAAGAACTTGATTTCGAATTAAGAATATGAATAAATTGTTGATAGAAAATATTTTTTTTGAAATGAAATTTATGAGCTATAGGTTTAAATTGATTGAACTTTGATTTATATTAATATCAAATAAAAAAATATTTATATAATTATCATATACTAATTTGTGCATTTCTCTTTATTATTTATATCACTATCCATCTGTTTGAATGTCATATAAAGAGTATAGTGTTTCCTCTTTGTAAAATATAAAATATGTCAACATAAAATCAATTTTAAATAATAAACAAATTATAATTATTGCCTAACACACACCATTATTTTAATAGCCAATCAATTCACACACACACAAAAATAGATTTTATTAATTTTTTCTATTTTTCTTCATATTCTCTGAACACATGAAAAGAGTCTTAAATATTGACTTTTTCATCTAAAAACCTCAAATTGACCGCTATTGTTGTACAAATTAATTAAATAATTCTGCCTTTTCAACTTTTTAATAATATTTAAATGTTGTTTTCTTTAAAAGTCAAATGAATTTATTATTTTATGCCCTTTAAAATCAAAAGAATGTAACGTACACGATTTTTTGTTCATATTGCAAGAAAATGATTTTTGAGGTAAAGTCAAGTTTGACTATATATAATATATATCATCTTTTTTAATTAAGAAAAAAAAACTATCATATGTTATATTATTATGGTAAAAAAAATGAGGATGAAACTACAAATCTACCTTTAATTTATAAAATATTCATGTAATTTATAATTAACGTCTTAAATCAGATATAGAATAAAGTTGATTTTAAATTTTATTTTGAAATTATTATAGTTAGATATTATTTAATACGAACTAAATTATTTTGGAATTATAGTTCTGGGATCATGACCTCCTGAAGAATTTACCCCACTACGGAAATGAAATAAAATATCACAACTTGGATGAATTAAGATATGATATTTTGTTAGGGAATATCATGCGACAGCGGAAGCGTGATATTGAAAAGTATAAATAAATTGGACAAGATAATAAATGGACACACAGATTTAATGTGGTTCAACCAAAAAGTATTAGGCTACATCCACGGACAACGAGGAGCAACATATCACTATAATTGAGAAGTGTACAACAACAAAACCTCACTGGGCCTAAGTACTACGAGGATATAATTTCGTATATCACTCAGTGATATATGTAGAGAGGAGTGATAAAATAAAAGGAGTATTACAACACTCACAAAAATACACAATGTGTATCTCACAAACTCTTAGACTCTCTACATTTTTCTCTCCTCCTTGTGTGTTAAACTAAGGAGCAAATGCTCCTTTTTATAGAGAAAAGTTTGCAGCAAAGTTGACAACTTAAGTTGTCAACTTTGAATAGTAACAATTTGCATACAAGTTGGCAACTTAAGTTGCCAGCTTTGAATAACAACAATTTGCATACAAGTTGGCAACTTTGAATAGCAAGCTTCAACCAACAAGAATTGCTAAGTTTGACAATTCTTAGTATGTGGGATGAGGTTTGCTCAACATATTTCATTATTGAATTTGTAATAAAATTTATATTGCTTTTGATTGACGATATAAATTTATTTTAACTTCTAAATAAGTTTTTGATATCTCGTAACTAAAATCATTTGGAAGACTTCAACTTAACATTTTGGATAAGAGTGGAAAAGAATTGACCTCAATCATATCATAATATCTCTATGTGAATTTTGTATTTATTATTTATTTAATAATAATTATATATATATATATATATATATATATATATATATATATATATATATATGTCATTTTGCGTTT
>JAPFFP010000070.1:1115875-1133360 GCA_026153255.1 Solanum medicagineum
AATGCTAAGGAACCCCAATCGAACTTAGCCTACACTTCCGCTGAACAAGGAAAGGATGGATGAATAACAAATTACCGGTTAATAATTCCATTAATCAAAAGGGTGAGTTTCTTTTCTAAATATCTTGACGATAAAAGAAGCTACTCCAATTTGTTTGGAACTGAGACACGATTGTCGTTTTCTCATTAAGAAGTTATTGTTAGGAACTTTGGGCACACATGATTATGCAATTTGATTATTCAGGATTAGCCTTTACAGCGGCATTTGAGTTAAAAGAGAAAATCCAGTTATAAGGTTTGAACTCACATACAACTGAGAACTTAAAAGAAACTTACCTTGGGAAGTTGAGCTGTAACTTTTGCAATTTATGCTTCACTCCAGGTTCACATAGAATTATTCTGCATTCACCAAGCTTGCATCTGCCACAAAACAAAATAAATGATATAAGCAAGATAATTAACAAATGACCCAAGAATTCCCACACATGTCGGATCCTCCAAAAATGACTACTTTTGGAGGATCCGACAAGCACCTCGACATTTTTTGAAGAGTCCAAGCAACATTATCCAGTGACCATTCACTGGCATCCACTTGCTATCCTTATCAACATTTAAATCTATTTCACAACGTTATGAGAACAGGATCATCAAAACACAGAACTAATTTGCTAAGATGACACCTAGTGTTGTCAGACGCATGCTTAAGAGCTGAAATGAGGCTTCTTCCAAAGCATACGGCTTTCTGGATGTCTCTCTTGTATATAGAAGTTAGAGGCTCAAAATGTGTTAAGCACTTCACCTCACCTAATGTGTGTTTCAGTCTCGTCATCAAGGTTGTAAGGCATACTTTTACTTGCCAATGAGCCTCTTTTGAAGAACTGATACTTAACAAATATATACTACTTTATTGTAATTTAACCACAATATATTTGCACTTAAAGCACCAACGGACATTAGAGTTTTTTTGTGTTTTTCGCTTTTGATAACACTGCAACCCCTCCGATAAGGATGGGAAATAAGGGTTATCCTACCAGAGTTATGCTAAGAAATCAAAACTTGAAGCGCACAATATACAAAGAAACAAGGATCGGGGACATCAATGATCCAAGGTTAAGAATTTATAGCTTGATAATTTAAGGAAGCTAAAGAATATTGTGGCTTACCCAACTTTTAAAAGCATATCCCATCCTGGAAATTTTTCACCATTGCTTGTACAGAGTCGGGAAACAGTTATTGCCAACTGCATTGAGAAAATTATTTTAAGAAGCAACTTTAAACAATATTCAAGCCAATGTATAGGCCAGACGATTATAATATAAGTGCATAGAAACCAAATCAGAAGAAAGGTAGAATCAAAGCGGGCAGACTTTAAATTGAAAAAAAGAAGGAATATCAATTGATCTGAGGTTTTTTTGTCACTATAAGAGATTCATGATATATCAGTAAATCAGAGATGCCACACAAGAGGCAGATGAAACTTCAAAATGCAGAAGACGGGATACTACCTTGTCAAAGGTGGTCTCGCTCATCCCCGTCTTGTGACCCTCATAAACCATAGCTGCCAAGAAGATTTTACTCAGCTTGGAGCTGCTTCTCATCACCTACACGAAACAAATAATTACACACACTGCAAGCACTATGAAAACAAAATACTTCATCTTCTCCCCCATATAGCCAGTGAAACATTGGCTAGCACTTTACTGTGCCACATCACTATGAATCAACTATAGAGAAAAACAAGAGCACTATGAAAAACAAATAATTACACACATTCCAAGCACTATGAAAACAAAATCCTTCATCTTCTTTCCCATATAGCCAGTGAAACATCGGCTAGCACTTTGCTGCCACATCACTATGAATCAACTATAGAGAAAAACAAGAGCTAGCCCCCCAATATGATTTCACTAAGAAATCATTAGAGTTCCAATTTTGTACTAAGAGATGATCAGCATAAGTCCTCAGTAAATTCATTTTGAGACATGCATGTGTACAAGGATATTCCCATTCTTCCAGAAATTAATAGGATTATAATATATGGAGACCTCCACCAATTTGGACACCTGAAAACTTTTGGTGAAGCAGATGAGAACAATAGCTACCGCAACTTGCTTCAACCTCAGACCTCTCTTGGCAGAACTCTCTATGCTATATAGCAATCTGTAGATCACTTTGGCCAACATGTAGATGACCCTCCACACCCCGATCCATCCGCCTAGCACTCTACCAAAAATTTAGATCATTTTGACCATGAATACACCAACAGAATGACCTTAAACCACCCTGTTCTACAAGCTCTCCGATCCGCATCTCCAGCTAAGAAAAATCTGCCCTTCTGTTCACCACCCTTAAATACTGCCATTTCTCAAATCCCAGCTCAAAGCCACAACTCCACCAAACAGATAAATAAAATAAAGCCTCCTTTTTATTAAATAACTGTGGCGTCCAGACCAGCCTGCCTGTACCTCGATTAATTCCACAAAATACCTGCTCTACCTTCACTGGCAATAGGTACAAGGTAGCTTGATCCACCAAGGTTTAGACAAAAAAGAAGAAATCGCCAGTATCTTTTTTTTGTCTCTGGTGAGATTTGAACCCCAGACCTCATGGTTCTCCTCCCACTTACTAAGCCACACCCTGGATGCATCTGTCCTCTTCACCAGCTCAAGTCACACATTCAAAATTTTACTACTAATGGCACTGTTCATTCATTGGCATCTGCTACTATGAAGGCCAAAAATGCTTCTTCTCTTATCCCTGAAAGTTGTGGACATGTCCGATAGAAATGCGTTTAATTACTTCTCATTTTATTGTCTTATCCACCTTCTTGTAATTTTTGCTGTATATTTATGGATATGGTTGTGCCTAACCCAACAGCAACACTTGGTGGTTTGGTTTTTTTAGCAGAGGTGAAAATTTAACATTCGCTCTCCACCCATCCACCCGCCCCAAAGCAGACACCAACTAGTTTGAGATTGAGAGTAGTGCAAGACAAAAAAGGGAAGATAAAAGAAAGCGGGCTCTCCTTTGTTATCGTGTAATCAACAAGAAATGCCCCCATCAATTACACCACAGGGCGTTCCTTCTGGACTCACTTGGATATGAGGAGCCTGGAACATTTCCTGAATGGCTGCTTCAACGTCTGCCATTTTGACAAGCATTTTACCTGAAAAATACACATAGATAAGTAATCTGCATAAAACTACAAGGGATGTTACAGATGTTGAAAACCAGAACAAATGTGTATTTCCTTCTAATAGAATTCCAAGTACTTCTTTCTTGCCATTAATGTCTAGATAGTTCAAGGTTTAAGCTCACCTGCTGCAGCAGAATCGGGAATCGAAGGCAATTTCTTAAAACGATAATCTGCAAGCTCCGCAGCTCGCCTGCATATTTCTAGTGCACGGCGTGCATCACCTGAAACGGCTGCCACCTGGATTTATGTGTAAAGTGGACATTGCTTTAATAATCGACTTAAGTATCACATTTGCGACAGCACACAAGCTCAAGTATGTAACTTGATGATTAGAAACAACTAATAAAGATAAGGTCCTTGTAGAGATGAACCACAGAGAGACCAACCTTCCTTGAAGCAAATTCAATTGCAGGTTTTTCGAAGGCCTCGATTCCATTGAGGCGAGTTAAAATAATTTCTTGAAGCTGCTGATAGTTATAAGGACCAAAGCAAAGTCTTTGAATGCCCATACGACTTGAAATCCTCGGAAGCAACTTCTCAGGAAGATCCATAGTATTTGCAATACCTATTGGAGAGAGAAGTTGCAACTTTATATTCACATGTAATAACTAATACAGAAGGAAGGAAATATTGATAGCATATTGTGAACGCACCTATAACAATCAGTTTGGAATGTGGCTTTGTAGGCCAATCAAGAATGTTATATAGAACCTGGAATTAAAAGGAAACAAGTCATACATACGCAATTTGCTGCTTTGATATTTACTATGGTAGATAAAAGAAGGCATCATTTACCGCTTGATTTCTGGTAACCAGGAGATCAAGTTCATCTATAAGTAGAATACAAGGCCGGTTATCCTCTTTGCTACATTCAGTATTGGAAAACCGCTCATTCAAGGAATGAAGAGCCTTTTTCCAACCGACCTTGTGCCCATTAAGTGCTTCATAAATAACCTGAAACAGTTGAGAGAAACAATTCAGAGAATATACATATTTTCTGCATCACTAGAGGTCGCATTTCATACTTACACTGTAAATATTCTCGGGTGAAGCCAATTTTAGGCCATTAATCTCCACAAAACAATAAGGTTTAATGCTCCCTGCATCAACTTCACACCTTAAACTCCTCATTACTGCTAATACACTCATTGTCTGTATCACAGTGCAGATGCAGGAACAAATCAGTAATGTCATACCAGCCTAAACATAGAAATGATATACGACTGCCTAACATTATCAGTCAAGCACATTTTCTTAAGCCAATAGATACCTTTCCTGTCCCAGGAACGCCGTGTATGTAAAGGCATCTACCCAAGCATCGATCATCACATATGGCACCTTTTATGAATGTAGTTATCTCTTCCATTTCTCTGCAAAAGAGAGCACTTGTTTGTCAGATAAATACCAAGCAAATTGCATGAAGAATAAAGATTGCAACTTAGGAAAGACATACTTAGTCCTACAAGGTAGAGACTTGGGTAAAGTTGCCAGCAAAAGGGTTCCTTTTGCTTTCTCAAGTTCAGTAAGCTTATGAGATCTCACATGTTCTGGTATCTTCTTTGCACCTATCTTTTGTAGTCCAAAAAAGCGTCCCTTTCTTGAATTCTGCACTCTTACACAAACTACTTAACGTTCTGCTTTAGGCAACATGAAGAAGCAAACTATGTATCTGTCAAAGGACAAGTTGTATACCGCAGCCAAAGGATGAGCTGGAGATGGTCTGGTTAATAGATTACTCTGGTTTTCCCGTTCATATTCTTCGTCGTCTTCCACGTCAGAGTCCGGATCTTCGCAAGAGATCCAATCCCCGTCATTCTCAGCTTCATCATCAACCTACCAAATGAGAAGACAGCTTATTAGTTCGGAAATATTTCATCAGATATGAGCAAAAGGTTCCATAAATATCATCAAAAATTATTTTAAAACATACCACAGCATCATCTTCAATCTCAGAAATGCGCTTGAAACTATGCCAATGAATGTCATATTCATATTCACAAAGGAAAACATCATCTCCATCATTTCTTGCCTTCTCAAATTCTTTTGGACACATAACAAAGCAATGCCTGATGACAGATTCCATCTGCAGATAAAATTATAGGCCCTTATTAACAGATGTAATGGTCACTTACTCGTAACATATCCAATTAATCCAGACCACCCAATAAGCAGAGAAATTGAAGCTTTGGCTCCTTTCCATTGGGGTTAGTCTTAACTCTTATCCCACTCAATTTGCTATAACATCCAAACCCCAAAAACAATCTTACTGCTTGCAATCTTTCTCTTTTGAGAACTCTACCAAGAACATTACTCAATGATAGACTAACACATTTACACCTACCTTTTGCTTTTGGAATGTTGTCACTCAATTGAACTGATCAACAAGTAAATACTTGGCACTTTCTTCCACAACAAAGATTACAACCCTCAAGCAGCAAGATAGGTAACACATAACTTCCACAGCAAAAAACATTTCATTGTAAGACAGAAAAGAGAATACCACAATATTACCTCAACATCAGCAAAATCATTAGTCCGATAAAGTTCTCTCCTTAAGTTATGTGTCTGTCTTCCTGCATTTGTTTCCTCAGGAATAATATACCAATGTGCCCGGAACCAATAGGTACCATCCACTTCTTTCCATATACTATTACATAGATATCACAATTAAACAAATATCACAACCATTAACAAGCAAAATCAAAGAAAACACAAAAAGTTCTTATTATTAACTAATAACAAAACACTAAGTTCATATACCTCTCAATACGAGCCGCCCACAGGTCACTGTCAAGTAACTTCTCCTTAGCAGTCCTTACCCGTTTCTTCCCCTTAGGTGGTGCAGGCATTTCCACTACTTTCCCTAACTTTTTCGCCTCACAATACACGCAAATCCAATCCCCTTCAGGAACCTCTTTTAAAGGAGGCTTCAAACACTTCAAATGGAACCCTCCTAAGCATTCATCACATTCAATCATAATCACCTTCCCTGCTGGCTTGTAACAAATCCTACATTCCTCCACTTCGGGATCCTCATCGTCCGAGCTAGCATCTTCTCTTCTCTTCACATACACATCATCCCCAACACTAAACTCCCCACCATCATAAACCACTTTTTTATAATACACCCTCTTCTTACAACT
The DNA here is from genome assembly GCA_026153255.1 of Solanum medicagineum. Classification (NCBI taxonomy): domain Eukaryota; kingdom Viridiplantae; phylum Streptophyta; class Magnoliopsida; order Solanales; family Solanaceae; genus Solanum; species Solanum medicagineum. The sequence continues at coordinate 1,122,214 of JAPFFP010000070.1, forward strand.
CCTCGAAACACTTCTTTTCTCAACACCCACATTTTTCCTCTCAACACATTTCCTTTTCCTCGTCGATTCAGTAAGCCCCGGGGTCGAAACAGGGGTTAAATCATCAACCTTAGTTTTCCTTCTTTTAGCTGAATTAGTCCCATTTTTCGGAGTAAAGTTCAGAGATTTACCTCCACGACCAGAAGCTGGAGGTGACACCGGCTGCTGCTGCTGCGGAGTTTGAGGGGTAGAGCTAAGGCGGAGGGAACGGCGGCGATTGCTGGGGTTTAGGGTTTGTGGGGTTTTAGGGAAAATGGGATCTAAACTGAAAATGGGAAGTGGATTTTGCTGCTTAATGGGTGTTGAGTTAAGGTGTTGTTTCGATATCTTCTTCGGTGTACTTTCACCAGAATCCATCGAAAAATTCAAGAAAAAAAACCGAATTTTTCTTCAACTGTAGCTACTTCTAATACAGATTTTGAATAAATGAGAAGTTATATACCTTCAATATTCATCTGGAAGGAGCAATTTATACACTGTTCCTTCAATGGGGTTCTGTATTTCTTAGCTTTTGAGAGGGAAGAAGGAGCAGCAGAGAGGTCGATGCAAGAATGGTAACTGGGAGCTGAAAAGAGTGGTACTTTGTGCTTATGAAGTTGTTCTTGACCGTTAAAGGTGTATGAAGTTGTATGTTTTGTCAATTTGGTCCATCTTAGTTTATGTTTATAGTTTGAAGAATAGGATATTAACTTACTTAGTTTGTTGTATTAGACACATTTGGTCCTAGTCAAGTTTACAACATCGTAGCTCGTGTAATCATACAACTGGGATCTGGAGAGGATGGTGTGTAAGTAACGTTATCCCTGTCTTATGAAGGTAGATAGTAAATCACAACAAGTATACTCGTTCAAATGTTTTTGTTAATGATAGACCATCGGAGCAAGTAAAGTATATACTGTAATAAAAAGTGTACAGCAGCGAAGAAATCATGAAGAGAACAATGAATAATTCAATGCTAAATTAATACGATGATTGAAGCAAATGAAACGTCAGATAGGTTTGTTGAGGATTTTATCTCTATGTTGTTGTTTATGGTAGATCATCGGATCAAGTAAAGCATATACTGTAATAAAAATGTGTAATTATGAAGAAATCATAGAGAGAATAATGAATAATAGAACAATAATAATGCTAAATTAATACGATGAGTGAAGCAAATGAAATATCAAATAGGTTTGTTAAGGATTTATCTCCCAGGAAATATTCTCATTTTTATATAATTGTATCCTTCTTTGAAGATTTCTTTAGTTTAATTAAAATTTGCGTATACCTTATTTATATTTGTTTTAGAGATTATTGAACTGAAACTACTTGCTTATTTATACATTTTATTTATACTGGCTTAAGTTACTCAATCACCATTCAAATCTCACATTAATCATCAAAAGAATAGATTACTTTCGACTTAATATATTTTTTCAATAATACATGTTAATATAGTTGAAAGAAAAAAGTTATTTTGGCAAAAAAACATTAACTCTATTAGATTGTTTGTTTGTTCTATCCAAATAGGAGTGCTAGTTAATCAAATTTTGATAATCCAACCAAAAAAGGAACTACATTTGTTTGCTGTGTGTTTTAATCCTTATTCTATTAAAAATTATCTTTAGATTTTTTTAAGTAAGATAAGGTTGAGCATATAAAAAGATATGTATACGTAATTTTATTACTATTTTGTAAAAATAAAAAATTATTTTCAATAATCTTTTAGATCAAATAAAATTCATAAAAACATTTTTTAATTTTCAAAAAAATAAAAACTATGTCTCACTTATCATGTTGGACATATGAATATTGCTTATAGAATTTTTCTATTTGTTTCGTTTCATTTTATGTGATACATTTTCTTTAAAAAAAAATTATTTTATAGTCATAAAGAATTTTAATTTTATAATTCTGATTTTACCTTTATGATATAACAATAAAGTCTAACAAATATTTATTGCTATTAATAAGAATGGTGGTAGAGAATAATTAAGTACTTTTTTGTTCTAAGTGAGAATTCTCGCATTCAAATCCTATGAATTCATTCACAATTATTAGGAAATGCTTTACCTCACTAATATTAGATATCCAACATAAATCCTAGTTTAGTCAGGCTTAATATCAATAACAAGCATCTGATGAGAAATCATAAACAATTAATATCTATTTTTGCTTTTAGATAATAAATTTCAAAAAATATCTTATTGTATTCTTAATTGAGATAAATAACTTTTTTGTCATGTCATGATAATAACAAATTGAGATCACTCGATCGATTTCATCTGCTTAAAAATGCGTATAAAGATTGTTAATTCGACTTTCTAATAGAATTGTTAGCTCTGTAACTGCTCACACATACGAAATGCATATTACCTTTCATTAATACGAATATCGAATATAACGGGTCGGCATCAAATTCAATGTTATACAATTACAAACAAGCAAGTCACATGGCCTTCCAAAATTATTTCTATGTTTTTGAACACATGCTAGGTCATTTCTTAGGTTTTGTAATGCATGTTTTTGTTGTCACTCCCACCCAAGCAATAATGGGCTCTAATATTTAATAAATATACTTATAATTCCTTTTTTTAAATTCAATAAAGTATTCGATATTTATATTTAGATTTGACTAAATTTAGAGTTGTATTAAAAAAATTATTAAGAATAAAACATTCTTTAATTAAAGTATAGTTATACTCTTATATGCATCCAATGTCATACAAAAATTATGAGCATGATAACATTTTTTACAAAAAGAATTTCTATAAATTGTGTAAGATATTAAGAAAATTATCAAGTATCGCACGTGCACTCAATTTAGAACTAAGGACGTAATAGTTCAACTTAAAATTTTTGTCATATCAAAAGTTTTTGCCAAAACAAAAAATGGAATAATAATGTCAAATACAATAATAATATCATCTTAGAACAAAAATGTTCTTGCTTAGACACATATTTAGTTTAACGTGTAAAAATTGATGGTCAGTAGAAAACAACAATAAAATATCAATCAAATCACGACTTAATAAAAATGTAAAGCATCTGTAAATAATTCTTTTAGGTCCATCGTCAAATCAAAAAACTCGTTCCTATCCAAACAACAGAATTATCTTTATTTATCTTCTACAAGCTTTAAAAGATTTTCATTACATTATTAGGTGTTCAAAGAGCTTTACATATCAAAGCAACAAAAAAGTAAACAGAAAGATTTTGATCCAATACAATGAACTCAAATAATATCTTAATTTATAAGCTATCCAAAGCTATATCTTACATTAATTGATAACTTAATAAATTTGTACAAAAAAGAAATTCTCCTAAAATTTTGAAAATAAAAGTATTTTTGTACCTAGCATTCTCTTTATTAAAATGTATACATCACTCATAATTTTCAGAGAAAAAATATGGAAGCATTATGATTGAAACAAATAAAATAAATATATAGTGCCTAAAATAGACATCTGTCCCAAAACTTATTAATTAGAATAATGACTTTTTTATTTTTATATATTTCAAGAGGTCAAATTAAACTTGAATCTTGAATCTGGCTGTCCACCAAACAGATTTATTTATTTTCCAATTCTTTGTGCTGGGAAAATGAAAAATTATTTTATATTAATGTCCATATTCTCTATATTCCTTTGACATTTTGATGATACATACCTATTGATAGTCCATAAATACTACTATTTTTTTTTTTGTTGTAAAAATAACATAACTGTTTTTTATAGGATTATTTTCTTTAATCTAAACTGATAGTAGTAATATAAGATTATTTTTCCTCAAAATGTCCACTTTGTCTGAAAACTTGACATTTTAGACATTGACTTTATTGTACATTATATTGACTTATGAATAATATTTTCATAGAAATGGAATGAGTGAGATAGAATGACGTATCTTTATTTGAGCTGATAGTCTATTAAAAATAATATTTATATATGTTTTTAAAATAAAAATAAGATTTATATATATATTTTTCATATCTTACTCGTAGAACTATATTAATTTTTAATTATTGTTGTAGGTTTTATTTGAGGCATCAAAATATAATTTTGAAGAATAAAAAAAATTGAAGTTTCTTCTTCTTCTTCTTTTAAAAAAATTGATGGTAGGAGAAACAACGGAGGAGAATTACAACATAAATAATCGAACTCTCACCAATAGGATAAAAATTTAAATAATCAACCAACTTAACTAGTAAAATTTTTGGGACTCTTAAAAGGACACCTTTCATATCCTTTTATGTTTAATAATTATTGGTCCCTTTTTTAGCCTTCTTTCCTTCTATATTAATAATAATAGTTATTATTAATAATAATGATATTTTTCATCAATATGTGGACACATAGCAAACAAGTTTGAAAGATTTGGTGACCTTTTCCAATTTAAGATATTTCTATGGATATTTATATCAAATTAATAAAGACAATAAATATAGTCAATCATATTAATTATTGATTAAATTGTATGTATATATTCTCACTTGAACTTTTAACTATTAAGATGAATATTATATTTTATTCTGATTAAATATTCGATCTAAATAAGTAATTACTGAGCATACATAACAAGAATAACAACGTATCAATGTAAATGAAGTTTGGAAAGGATAAGATATATTCTAATCTTTATGGAGTAGAGAGACCGTCTCAAATATACCCTCAACATGGAAAAAAATATTTTTCAAGCAGACATATTCTTAAGTTAATAAGCTTGTCAAATATGGTACTTTCATTTTTATATTTATTTTATTAATTTCAGTATCCAATGACTTAAAAGGAATAAAAATAATTGATAAATACTAAACTTTCAAGTTAAATGAAGTGCAAATGAAAAAAAAAACACCGTTAATTACGTGATTAATAAGCTAAATTGTCACCTAACAACACTTGATTACGTTAACAACATTGTCAAAATCGTTAATCACTTCTCCCTTTATACCTTGTTTGGATTGGTTGTTACAAAATTGTATTGTACTACTCATATTGTTGGGAAAATATAACGTTTGCATAGATGGTATTGTTTTACGTCATGACATAATTCTATCATATATCTCTTTAGATGATAAGTAAAGACAAAATGAAAAAAATAACATCATGTCATGTCATGTCACGATCACACCAAATTAATCGATACATAAAATATTGATATACAATGTTGAATTTGATAAAATAAAATTTATATAGTAATAAATAAAAACAAGCATTGTATACATACATATAATACATAAACTAACACTCAAATTTGATGTCAAATGATTAATAAAATATTTCGATTTTGAGGATGCATATCTAAACACGTCAACTCATTACCAACTTACAAAATGATCTTAATCCTTTCTTTTAGATTTACTTGTCAAATTTTGATTCGTCACACCTGCTAAGAAAACCATGATTGATATTTGATATAGTAAATTTACAATATTATTCCTATTAATTGATAAGGTTGCTAATATATCTATTTTTTTTTATATTTTTCAAAAATATTAACTCAATATTAATAAATTGCAAATACAATAGGAAAACTTAAGTTATCCTTTCTTGATTTGTCAAATTAAAAAATATTTAATAAATAAATCTGAACGAAAAAAATAATAAACATCTTCTAAATTTATGTGTCACGTCAATATAATTATCCACGAGACATGATAAAAATGAATTAAACTATTAAGTTGTCAAGTGACACCAAGTCAATAAACATACACGTTGAAGTATTTGATTATCAACATACGTCAAATTATGTTAAATTTAAGTGTCTGTTTATATATATTATGTTTATATTTTGCGACTTATATTTAACTAAACAAGCTGTTTACAGACAACTATCCAGTTATCACGCGCACATGGCGCATGCTAGCATTCATTCAGTTTATATATTTTCTTTATAGAACAATATAAATATAACACTCAAATATTGTAGAAATATCTCAATAAAAATGGTATTTTTTTTTTGAAAAAAATTAATTACTCGTGAACTGTGATCTAAGATTTGATAGGTTTCACTAAACCCTAGAAATCAATTCTCAATTTCTGCGTCATTTGTAATTTTATTGCTATTGCAATTTTGTATTTTTAAGATTTTTTTAAATTTTTTTGATTTTTTTGTTTTACTAATTTTGACTTGTAGGATTGAACTGATATATAGTTTGGATTCTTTCTGGTTTTGGGTTGTTTGTATTTGAGATGAAGAAGCAAACTCTTCATCTTAACTTGCTGTAAAATGCCAATATTTTTTTTTTTAATTTTTGGTTCATTTTTAGTATTTAAGAGAGTTTGAGTTGACAGTTTTGGTGAAGTGGGTTGTTGTTATTAGATCGATAAACAAGCAAGTGATGATTGATTATAGCTCTAGAGATCATTTGGTTAATTGGGTATTCATTTTCTTGGTGACTTTTTTGGTGCATTTTTTTTAATTGGATTGGCATTATCAGATTCATTTTGAGCTGATGAAGGGTTTGGTATTCTGGAGTTGAATTTGGTGCATTTTTTTGTTAGTTGGCATTATGAGATTTGTGTAGTGAGGAGAAGTTTCTGGTGTTTTGAGCTGATTTTGTTAATTTGGAGGTGAATTTGGTGCATTTTTTTTATTAGATTGGCATTACGAGATTCCTGTAGTGAGTAGTTTTCTGGCATTTTTGAGCTGATTTTGTTGAAGCGTTTCAAATTTTGGTGGTGAATTTGTTAGATTGGCATTGCCAGATTCGTCTAGTGTGGAGAAGTTCTGGTGTTTTGAGCTGATTTTGTTGAAGTGTGAGAGATTTTGGAGGTGAATTAGGTGCATTTTTATAAGATTGTCGTTGCGAGATTCGAGTTGTCGGAAGTTTTCTGGCATTTCTGAGCTGATTTTGTTGAAGGGTTCTGAATTTGGAGGTGAAATTTAGTGAAAAGATTCAAATTTTAAGAAGATAAAGTGAAAAACTCTTTTGATGTGGATGAGTGGAGGGGGGCAATGAGAGGTGAAGTTTTAGGATTGAGGGGACAACAATGACTACAGGGTCATTGGGTCTTCGTTCTTCGGGAAGTTATGGTTCTTTGCAACAACAACTATTTCAGAATACTTCATCACCAATCCAAACAACACCACCTATTCCAAGAAAACCCCCAAAATTGTTTAAGGAGAAAGAGGGATTGTTTCTCTGGATCTGCAAATTCGCCCCTCGAAAGAATGTTGGGATGTTGCTACTGTGTGTTGTTTCTGCTGCAGCTTTTCTGTGGGTCTTGTTTGTTGGCAAAGGTTTGTTCTCTACATTTTTGTACATTTGCCACTTTTTTTGAGATGTGTCATATTGGTAGGACTTTTGGCTCCAACTTTTAGTTTAAAGTGGTGGAGTATCCATAATTCCATACTAGATCATGTCAAATCTTTTATGCTGACCGGAACTTTGGAGCTATAGTTTGGTGTTCATGCTCTTGGAAATACTAAAATGGAGAATTTGCTTATGAAGTAGTATTACAAAATTGAGGTTATTCCTTAGAGTTTATCAGGAAAAGCCCCCCTACCTTCGATAAAAGCCCCCTTGCCTTGAAGGTAGTGGTAAGGTCTTTGTACACACCACCCTACCTAGACCCCACTTGTGGGATTACTCTAGGTACGTCGTTGTTGTCATTTCTTTGAGTTAATGGGAATAAGAGCTTTTGATAGGTTCTTATGTGATGTTATCTGGTGGTCCTGTGTTTTAATTTTGGTAAATATTAATTGGCTGTTTTGAAATTCATGGCAGTTGGCTGTATTTCCGACATTTTTTTTAATGAGGAAATTTTCCTGATTTTGGCTAGTTTACACTGAAGATTCTCAGTGAACACTTGTATAATTCAACTTTCTACTTCTGTTACTAAGGGAATGCTTTTGATTTGGCTGTTGTATATGTTGGTGCTTGTACATTGTACATTTTCATCACTCAAATCTTCTTTCTGCCTTCTGCTATCACTAAATTTTCAACTCGTTTTCAGGTGAAGTTGCAGCAGAACAAAGTAATAGGATGTTTGCTCCAGAAACTGTACATAAATATATTTTTAGGGGTATTGAATCGATACAAACAAATAATGTTGGCCGAAGTGCGTCAACTATCCAACCTCCTCCTCCTTCTCCTCCTGTATATTTCAAAGGATACACTCTTCCCCCAGGAAATCCATGCGAAGGCTTCACGTTGCCACCCCCGCCGGCAGATAAGAAGAGAACTGGACCACGGTGTAAGTTAGAAAGTCTCGTAATACTCTGAAAGTTTCATCCTTGGAATAGATTGAAGGTCGGAAATATAATTACTAAATGCTGAACCTCAGTTTTCTTTTTCTTTTGTTTTTCAGCATGTCCAGTGTGCTACCTTCCTGTTGAACAAGCTATTGCATTAATGCCTGATGCACCGTCCTTTTCTCCTGGTGTTAGCAATCTGACTTACATCCATGAAGAAAATCAGAGTAAAACCGAGTTTGGAGGTTCAGAGTTTGGCGGATATCCTTCTCTGATTCAGAGGAATGATTCTTATGACATAAGAGAGTCCATGAGTGTGCATTGTGGGTACGATTTTTCTCTACTTGGGAACTTTATGAACATAAGGCTTCACCCACTTTTTTCCCTTCAAAATTTGAACACCTTTTCCCTTAACCTGGTAATTAGATGGTAGTGATAAAGATTACTGCAATTTTCTCAAGATCCTCTAATTTACTTTATTTTGTCTTTTCCATTCGACATCCAATTGACAGTTTTGTCAGAGGAATGAGGCCTGGACATCAGACAGGTTTTGACATAGATGATTCTGACCTTCTTGAGATGGAGTCTTGTCAAGGTGTCGTGGTGGCATCGGCAATATTTGGTATTGATCTTTCAGTTCATTCATTGTTACATTTCCATCTTGTATCTGATGGACTGTAGTTTTAAAGAATATATTCTTGATTAGGGGCTTTTGATTTGATACGGCAACCAAAGAATATCAGTGAATATGCAAAGAAAAATGTCTGCTTCTATATGTTCGTGGATGAGCAAACAGAAGCATTTTTGAGAAATTCAAGTGAGCTGAATAGTAGCATGAGAATTGGTTTGTGGAGAATTGTTGTTGTTCATAACCTACCTTATGACGATCCAAGGCGAAATGGAAAGGTAAACGTTCATAATGGTACATTGCCTATTTAAAAAGAGTTGGATTTTGCAGGCATAACCAATAGGAAAGTGTATATATGGGAGTAGCTTGCTACTTTCCAGGCTTCTAAAAATAAGAGTACATTGAATGCGTTATAGATTTTATAGTCAAAATCAATGGCAAAGTAACAATGTCAAGAGTGGATAACTGCTGGAGTTCTTAAACCTTCTAGATCTATGGAGTCATATATCAAAGCCTGTTTTATTCTCAAAAAAAGTATATCAAGCCCGTTTCTTTGAGTTGCTTAATAAATGTATACAATCATATTAAATATTCATTTTGTGAAAATATTTTGGTGAAAACGAATACAATTAAAAGAAAGTGTGAGTTCACGATAACGTTGAACTTGTCATGGCAGAGTTATGATTATTAGAAAAATTCATTGCACATTTGCAACTACGATTTAGTTTGCTGAACTGCTTTTGCATACAATTTGTTTCTATAAACAAATCTGAACATAATCATATGAAGGATGAGTTCCGGTACTTCGAGCTTTCTAACAAGTGATCTCTTCTACCTCCTTATCATTTAGTCAATGCTATGTCCATGGGATAGCCAATATCTTTTCCTACTTAGATGTGAAGTTTGAATCCCTATCCAATTTCCCGCCTAAATGGAGATTTTTGCATTCGAGATCTTGAAATCGGCAGTCTTAACAGGCTCTTGGATATTTTTGTCACCTTTCTCAAAAAAAAAAAAAAAAATCTGAACAGGCTCTTGGTGCAATTCTAGATGGGTCTATACATGGAAATATCTAGAGTTCCATTGTCTACTGTAACGAGCAAGCTCAAAGTGCATTTTTCTTCAAGCTTTTCTCAAATTCTTGTTTGATGCACAACCATACTATCCATATTCTAGTTGCAGTAGGCATTCTTTTTTGCTCTGGCCATACCTTTATGATATTGATTTCTTTTCTAATTTCTTTCCTATTTTTTATTACCTTATGGAGAAAGAGACTATATAATGATTGAATAAGTTACTTTAGCAATCTAAATCCGACGGTCTCATCTGTTATCGTAGTTTTTATCTACAATCCTGGAAGTGTAAATTCCTGTTTGTCTTTGTATTCTGTATTTTATCACTTCTTGGCACTACTAAAGAATATAAATATTACATAGTAATCTTTCTTAGTCGCAACATTAGGAATTACCTTCTCTGCTTAATATGAAGTGCAGCAGGATCATTAATACTCTTCCACAATCAAATTCTATGTTTGAGGTCAACTCTTATCCAGGATTTCACAAGTTCTTTTATATCCACTCTTCATTCAGTACGGGATTCTTTCGTCTTGTTTTTATCTGCATGTCAGTCTTCTAGTAGGAAAGCTTTGTGCATTTCTACCTGGATTAGAGTAACAAATCTATCCTCCTTTTTAATGCCTTACATTTGGAACTTGCTAGTGTTTTTTTTTTTTTTCTGTCCCATTTGTAGCCTTTTGGTACAATCAATATTTTGCCATGCTGTGTATATGATCAGTTAGCTGTTTTGGTTTGGATAGCATGTTTACAGTTTGAAAACCAAATAATTCACATATTTATCTGAGTGATTATACAGATTCTTTGACATATATTTCTTGCCGCTGCAGGTCCCAAAGCTTCTACTCCACAGGCTATTTCCTAAGGCTCGTTATTCTCTGTGGATTGATGGAAAACTTGAGCTTGTTGTGGATCCATATCAAATACTTGAAAGGTACACCTTAGACCCAATCCACTTGCCCTATATGCAAAAACAAAAAATCATAGTTCGCCGCCATTTCCCCTTCTATGGTTGGCTTCAGTCCCTTTATTAAAGACACCAGGTTCCTCCTAAACTTTAGTGATACTAATGCAGCCATGTGTATGGCCTTCTAGTAGGTATAAGTTATGGTCCTTTTAAGAAAATTAAGACAAATAATGTTTCCTGCAAGTGCTTAAGCAACATGCCAACAGAAAAAGAAGAATATAGATGCTGGTGGAGTCTACATCATTGGAGATTGTTGTTTTAC
>JAPFFP010000070.1:1151765-1165374 GCA_026153255.1 Solanum medicagineum
AGGGTAGAATGTACGCAGACCTTACCACTACCATAAAAGTAGAGAGGCTGTTTCCTGGGAACCCTCATCTCAAAACCATGTTCTAAGTCATAAAATAAGCTAAAGTGTCCATTGAACAACATTATTTATCTGATACAAAGCTGATCAAAGTGGGTGCATTCAAGAGTCAGAAGTGTTTCCAGCAGCTTAACTTGGAAATATTTAGATGCTATAGCGACCACAAGTTATTACATTTCTTCAGAGAGTATTCAAGATTTCAGTGTTTATGGCTCACTTTTACACCAAGTCTATAAAGGTGCATCAACTGATGAACAAGTGAGACATCCTTGTCAGAAAGTTTTATTACATCAATTGAGATGATGATATCATCTGAGATCTTTGCTGAAAGGGCAGGTTTCGTCAAATAGTCAATTCATCCTCCTTTATTACATGATTAAATCAATCATAGAGTAACACTTGAATTCAATAACATTGTGGACTCCAAAAAGAGTAACTAAGTAAAATCCTTGGGGAACTTAGAATTATGTATTCAAGAACTTCACTATCCATTTAACTCCTTTCTAATATTCAATAATTTATGTTCTCCAACACTAAGGAGTACCTATATTTTATCCTGACACATAAATCTCTAAAAAAGAATTAACATTGGATCTATTGTAAGCTTAAACTTGTTACTTCACAAAAATCTCTGAATCAAAGTAAAGAATGGATATTACTACTAAATACAAATGGCATGGGTTGTACTATCTGCTGCATTAACAACACCAATTAATTTTTTATTACTTCTATCTAATTCCTTTTATGTCCAGCTCTGATCTATGGTACATTCTTGGCTCCACTTTGCCATCCTCTTTTCCTTACCTGAACGGATAAATAGGGTTATTTTTGGTTGATCTAGAAGGAAGTGCAAAAGGTGGACCCCAAAAGAAACTAACAATTTATTTCATATAAGCAAAGTGAACATCCGAGGGTTCCTAGGAAACAGCCTCTCCTCTCTACTTCTATGAGGTAGTGGTGAGGTCTGCGTACATTCTATACTCCCAGACCCCACTCGTGGGATTCCACTGGGTATGTTGTTGTTGTTGTAAGCAAAGTGAACATTGATTTGCAATGGCCCAAGATGAAAAGCATGATATTTATTTAAAATAGGAGGTGTCTAATTAATATAAATTGCCTATTACCTAGTAAGTTTGAAAAGTTTTAGAAGAAAATGATACCGGGTAGCAGGTAAAGCATAAAGTGTGTTCCCAACATGTCGACCATCTCTCCATTTTATAGAAAATCCAGAAGGTGTGATAAATTCAAAGAACTTCATATTATCATACAACCCATACCCGCTAAAACTTAACTTTTCCTCTTTCAAATTTTAAGAAGTGAGATCAAAACATGTTAAGCTTTACAAACCTGATTAACTTCAAGTTAAATGTTAAAAACCTTAATCCAACTTAAGTCAGCTCTAATCCAATGAACCATGCAATTTCTTCAACCAATCCACAATTCCTTAAGTAAATCTATTTTACTGTCTCCACCTAATAGGATCTTCAATCCATACAACCCCTCGAAACAAGAGACTCCAGGGATAAGAAGATAAATTTGCGATGACATGTATACGTGGAAATACTACAAAAGACGATTACCCCAAGTACAGATCGTAAATTCTCCTCCAGAGATGCCATCTTCTGTGGACAACACCAACCTCCTGGAAACATTTACAACAAGAGCATGAAACTACTGGAACATATAACCTAAAAATTGACAATTCACAGGAATGGCTTGCATAAATGCATACTTTTCCATCTATCTCTGCATAAATTGAGCTGTTGATCCACCAAAAGGGCCTCCGAACCTTATTTGACCAGAACGGATAGATAAGTTACAAATTTTGGGTATACTTATATTCTGATATTAGAGCTAATTGAATACCTCCATGAACATACAAAACCTTGTTTTGAATTTCTTACCCTAAAGAGCTCATTGCCTAGGCCATCAGTTACGTAAGCCACAAATGGACGCCTTGTACGAAGAAACTACAGCAAAGAAAAACAACACATTTAGATGATAAAATTATAAAAGTCCTGGTGCACTTGAATAAAAGAAAAAAAAGTATCAGTTTGCTGCCAGTTTATGGTATTAGTTAGCAGACAATTAATGCAACAAGATGCAGCTTCAATTGTGAAACCTGATGCAAATGCAAAGTTCTCCGAAGCTCTCTTTCATCTACGATGCTCTCTTTCTTTTTTTTTTTTCTTTTTTTGGATAATCAATAAGAAATTTTTTACAAATGCAACCTGCATTGAACCAGTGCTTCAAAAGATAATGACAGAGTGCAATTCCCTTATCAGATCAACCATTGCATCCTCATCATGTACAGTGGTAAGGTTGCACCAGAAAGCTAAAAGACAAATGCAACTAGTTTAAGGCTATGCATGCTTATATTTTTGCCTTCAAGAATTCTGTGAGAATAAACAGGAGAGAAGAACACTGGAAAAATATCGCACTGTGGCTCTCATAGGATGTTGTAACTAATGATCATAGTCCTTTTCCACACAGTGGAGATTTTAATTTGGTGAAGATACCTTTTGCCGTGATTATATATGGGGGAGTGCATTATACTTGCCAACAACATGAGAATACCAACAGTTGAAAGGAACCCTCGTACCATATCCATCCTAATAGATTACCAACATCCAATATCAATTATTTGTATTTGCAACTCCTATTAGTCCACTATCCCCAAGCAGAAATTTTGTCACTTTCCATTTTGCACCCTTCAGCAATCAGCATATACTCCAGCATCAACCATATTCTCTAAAACATGTAAGACAATGACATTGATAAGACTTTCCAACAAAAGAGGGTGCATATGCATCTCTTGATCAGTCAACCACACTACCAACATGAAAGAGACTAATTACATAAACGAGAACATGTTTTTGTTGATCTCCATATAACTTATAAATATGACGCCACTTTTCAATATCAAGTTTTCATCTTCAACAAGCTGCATCTTGCATTATCATATACCCAGACATGATTTCTACAGGGAGAATCACCATCACGGCTCCAGTGTAGCAAACCTCGCTCTCCAGTTTACTGACGCGAACTACATAAAATTTCTATTTAGACTATTCACTTGTCATACTTCTCAAATGACCAACACTTAATGCATGCTACTCCACTCCTCTTACCAAGGGATATCTGGAATAGGTTCATTAGCTCTAGAAGCATTCACTGCAAATTCAATCAGCCTGGCAGAAATTATAGTTAAATCACTGAACCATGCCAATCATCTAAAAAAAATCACTCAGCCTTTACAATTTTTGACCATTGAGACGAAATTAAATCGATGAAACCAACTCCTTTGGTCTCCAAATGGATGAATTGCATGCATATTCATCAACTAGAAATTAGAATGAAGATATTGATTGACCATGTCAGTGATGTAAAGCCATGTGCATGATGTATGTTCATAAAGATATGTAATTAGTCTCTCTTCTGCGTTACTCAATACTACTGCCTGATCATTAATAATAAGCACATTCTTTCACAACGTCATACAGAACCCAAATGATATAATAGAAAGAAAAGCTACTTTCTTTAGCAACATGACCCAAAAAAAGATCAAATGTAGATAGCAAAACGAAGAACCGGAAGTACCTGTCTTGCAAGGAGATTACTTTGTTCACGAATAAAACCTACAGGCTAGAAAGACATTATACAAGTAAGAACTCATTTATCAATGAAGGGAATTTTATTGGATCAAATTGTCTATGGAATCAGAGAACTGCAGTCAGAGAACTAGAAGGAATTAGAAGATACTTACCGAATGGGGGAAGCAGACATCCATAACCGCATATCTGTTTTCCTAAAAATTTTACAGAAAATGAATCACAAAGCTCTGTAGTCAAAGTATATGTACAGCAAAGCAAAGTAGACCAAAGGAAAAGAAAAGAATAGATTAAAAAGAATACTTTTAGAGACATCCAACCCCAATATTTCAACACCACAATAAAACTCTAGAAGAGTCCTTTTGTCCTAATTTCTGTGGCATTGTCGACCGTGCATGAAGTTTAAGAAACAAAAGATTGAATATTGAAACTTACAGTCTAAAAATATCTTAAGACATTTGAGTGACAATAAATCATCTCATTAAGAGGAAAACATGGATTTTAAACTTAAGTTGATTTCAAATAAAGAAGGCATTTTTTTGGGGGTAGACTATAAACTGTGCCACATAAATAGGGATAGAGGGACTATAATATAATTGTCAAATTGTAGGATTTACAACTGATGAAAATATCTTGGTTCTCTTTCTCCCTTCAGGCGTTTTGGGTACTCAATAGCTTAGCTTGTTGAGGAGTTCAGAGGAACTCAACAAAAATAATGGCCTCGGAATCAATAGAGTACATTTAGTGGGAAGAGAAATGGGCTTGAAGAAAAAATACTGCTCTGCTGGTTGAGTTGAGGCGGATAGGCAAAGTGCGCGAACACACAAGATAAAATATACAGTTGGGACAAAAATATAGAGAAGATGATTGCATCAAACTTCTAAATAAAGGAGTTCACTAGACTTAAGCTCCCCATATGAAAGAATGTATGCAGTAGGGGTGCATGTTCTGTACTTTCGAACTTTGGTTCAATTGTCGGTTATTAGTAAGGGTGTACCAAATACTGAACAGTTTCTTTTTCCCGATTCGGTTCGATTTTTTCTAATTCGGTTTTTCGGTTTTGTCCAATTGCTCACTACATATGCCCAAGATAGTTGATGGAAGTGTGATTTTGGCTCCTCAATGCCTCTAGTGCTCATTTAACAGCCAGGGATGCCAGTATTTGAGATGAAGAACTTGAGCAATAACCAAACTGACTTTAAAAGATTAGTAATGTAGAACCCTTTGACCAAGCAAATAAAACATAATAATAATTACTATGGTAATCATAACGTTAGTAAGAATAAATTAGTAACGACCACAAACTTACTTGCTCAAAACCAAGCATAAGATTAGCCCACTCAATATCTCTTGTTATCAGCAAGTTAGATCTTGCAAGAAGAGGTGCAACTTTGACCTGAAAGAAGAAAGATGTTGGACTTCCAGTGCATTTTATACATTCCAACTCTATATAGATTCAAAGGCAACAATTATACATTTTCAGATGGACGACAATAGAAACATATATGTATGTTTAAGCAGGAAAAGTAACAAAATGGAAATATTTAACTAAACTAAAAGTTCATAAACTACAAAAAAGGCGTTCCAGCCATGTCTGTAAAGGAAAATATACATGACTCCATACTGCACCCTAGACAAAGCAACTTAAAATATGCTTAGGGTTGTTGATGGAAGTGTGACTTTGGCTCAGCAAAGCCTCTAGTGCTCAGTTAACAGCCAGGGATGCCAGTATTTGAGATGAAGAACTTAAGTAACAACCAACTGACTTTAAAAAGATAAGCAATTTAGAGCCCTTTGACCAAGCGAATATATACATAGTTCCTTAAGCAAGAAAAAAATGTTTTTAAGATAAAATCAATGAGCTGCAATTATGAGGATTTAGAGATTCTGTCCCTCGTAAGGCAGAAAGGTGACTAGAACACTGAATAGAGCCAAATATCTCCCGTGAAGTAAATGCAAAACCATTGCAGTGTAAATACTTTTTATAATGCATGAGCAAATTAGACACATTAGTCATTAGAGCCATCAAATGGGAAGTAAACAACCTAGCCAGATCCTAGACCACACACTTAAATGCATACATATTCAGATCAAAAGAAGTAACAAGGACATAAGTGATTAGCCATTTGGCAGCTGGAGACCAATTAAAACTATAACTTGGGAATTCAGTTTCATGTTTGGGGGCATATGTTGAACATAAAATTCTACATTTCTTTTGTTATGAATGTTAGAAGGGTTTGACAACTCTACCTCCTCAAGTGAAGTTGGCTCCAAAATACCTGTCACAGATTGGCTTATAGGTGGTTGCTTGAGAACTGGCTTGACTTTGTTGTCAGATGTCTCTTCTGGAATGGAGGCACCTGAGAACCATTTTCCAAACGGAGCTCGGAAAAATGTATCAGAACCTGTTGTTCCTTTCTGGTCTACAGTATTTCTCAATTTTCTTTTTTGTTTTCTTCCAGAACTTTGTTTCTTTTTGTCAGCAAGCCAAAGCTTTGCAAAAAGTTCCCTGTTCAAATCAGGACCATCTCCCGACTTCTTCCCATATTGTCGAGATATAACAATTCCACCTGGTCCAAATCCTTGAGCAATGCCAGTAACAATTCCCTGTAGCTTAGCCCTTCCTGCCATCTGTCCTTCAAATGTCAATTCTTTAAAAAGATATCCGGTTTGATTAAGCGAAGACAACAGGTATCTTCTTTGTGACAGTAGTTGGACAGAAGAAATGTTTTTAAGAACAAAATTCCCATTCCAATGCTCATTTGTCACCAAACTTTCTGATGATCTGCAGTTGTATTGCTTGGCTAAACAACGAAAACTCTTTCTCCAGCTCATCTGGAGATAAACATAACCTTAGTCATGTACATTATCAATCTATACTGAATACACATTCTTAAGTACTCCCTCCATCCCATTCTAACTTAACTTGTGAGGCAATACACATATTAAAAAAACATTTAAAAATAAAATTTAAATCATAATTTTCACTATTATATAGTGCAATTTATTAAAAAAAAGGCAAGTCTGGTGCACTAAAGCTCAAAGCTACGAAGAGCATCAAGAGATGCGCCCGACCACAAGGGTCTATTGTACTGCCTGAGGCTATTTCCAAGGCTTACCATGACCTCCTACTCACACGACAACAACTTTACCGATTACTCCAATATAAAACTAAAGTTTGTTTGAACTTCAAACCATTCAACCATTTTAAACATTGAAAAAACCTCAAAAATTAAGTTAAAAAGAGCCGGAGAGAATAGTAAACAACATAGCGAAAATTAACTAATCATAACTCGTAATCAGGGGCGGAGCTAGCTCATCAGCAAGGAAGGACTTCAAAATTCCGAATCCTCCAAAATTCGAAGCTCAAATACGAAAACATTTACATATATATACATCCGAAGATGCACAAAAAGGTAATAAATTTGACAACGAGGCAAAATTAAACGAAGAACCAAAAGCACTGAGCAGAAGAGTGAAGGATATACATACATAGAAGAGACGAGCAGATCTGATGAAGGCGATGTAAAACGTAAATTGCGAGAAGCACTAGGCTAAAAGTACGCTTGGAAGAAACAAAATACCTACAATATAAATAAAAAAAATTACTCTCTCTATCCGGTTTAACGTGGCATCCTTGCGGTTTAGTTTTCGTTTTTGTCCGGTTAAAAAGAATGTCACTTTAGAACTAATTTATTTTAAAAAATTTTTTTTACTCTTGATAAAATAATTTTAAATTATATAAATATTTAAAAGTAATTCTAGATCATAAATTTTAACAGTGTCACATAAAATGATATAGAATAAGCAGTGTATATTTATTGTTATTATTAATTAAAAAGAATAATAGTTTATTGTTTATTTTACGAGTACTTTTTATATTTTAATTTGTCTAATTTACTCCAATTTCAACTAATCATATTTAAATATGGACTTTATAAGATTGTTTTTAGTTTTTTGAGATGATTTATAAAACATTTCAAGCTCAAAGTAACTAAATTATCAAATAATTAAATTTTTTAAAATTTAATTCTTTTAATTTTGAATATCTTTTAAAGGTAAATAGTATTATTTTTTGTAATTTATCATAATATCTTATATTATATAAATAAAAAAATAATACTCTGCGTCTTAAATTTTTAAATATTTCTAAAAAAATTTAATAATTTTTATAACAAGCGACTCTTTTGACGTTGTCAAATGGTGCAGAGGGACTTATTTCATGAAATCTTCCCCGAAGGTCCTGGAGACTCAGATTAACCTTAGTACAACATTTCATTCTCAATGGCTAAGTTGAACATACACTTTATTTACTTTCTTAATTCTGTGTCTAGTCCAAACAGGACAAAAAATAACGTTCCACCTACTATGTCCCAACCAAGAAAATTTCTTTTTCAAAGTATAAGAAAGAAAGAAAAATTTACTTTAAAAATTTGTGATCTTAAACAAGTTATACAAATATGTATAGTTATATTATATGTCATCTCAATAAAGGTAAAATTAAATTTTTGAAGTAAAATTATTACTAAATAAAGAAGTAGGAAATTATTGTCTAGATAGGCTAAAAGATTATTGTCTAGATAGTCTAAAAGATAGTTCCTTAGTAGTCGCTTTTGCTGTTCCCTTCTTTTTCTTACCATTTTCATATCTAGTTTATTCTATTTATGAGTTTTTGAAAAGAGAGTTATTAGGAAATAGTTTGTCTACTTTATAAGGTAATGATAGAATCTACGTATATTTTATACTCTTAAATTCTATTTGTCAAATTTCACTTGGTATGTTGTCTATGTATAGGCTAAAAAATAGAAAGGTCATATAAATTTCAATATTAACATCCTCTCTCAGTATAGTTTCACATTATTATAACAATGTTTCTCCAGTTTTCCTGCAATTATACACTTGCAGGTCTGGACACAGCTCAATTCAACTCCATTTTAGCTCAGCTCAGCTTGCTTGTTAGGAACGTGTTTAACTTGATGTACGCAAATCTTATTCTTATCGGAGAGATAGCAAGGCGGTTTACAATAGACATTCGGATCAAAAGAAAAATATTCAACTCAAAACAGAGAGCTTTTAAATTAGTCATTAGCAAAACAAACAAGACAAAGAATGAGTTTCAAAAAATCCAAACACAAGTTTCTTTTTTTTCTAATAAATCACCATCAAAAAGGTCTTTTGTTCAAGCAAGTGAAATTCATAACATACAATCTACAATAAAATCTACTTGAATATGAGTTGGTTCTACTACTGAGTTTAGAAATGCTCTGTTTCAGGTACGCCTTGCATTTGCAGTACTCCGAAAAACTTCCAAAATTCCTTTAAAGGTTACAGCTCCAACCAAATTGTGACACTCATCAATGATCCAAATGGAACTCGCACGATGTGAGAGTGCTTGAATCAGCACAGCCACCAATGAACTACCAGGATAACAAGTTATGGCCTCTGACCTTCTTGCTGACGAATATCGTCCTGACCCAATTCTGCTCAAGAATGATTCATCGTCAGAAGAACAACTGCAAGCTGAGGATGATGAAGATGAGACTGAAAATTCTTCATCCATTAGCTCTGTCAATAGGCCGAGTTTTTTCTCTTGCAACCTCATTTTCACATATCCAACCAAGTCCTCTGGAGGACCACCACAGTCAATGTACGCCATGAGATCACCGGCTGAAAGGGTCATGATTGCTGCTGCAGTGTCTTCATCACAGTAGGCAAGAGTGGAAGCGGAGATTTCCCCAATTAGTCTGTTCTCGCTATCCACAACTGCCAATGCAGTTTGTTCAATATTAGCTAGAGTGATTGATTCCAAAGCAGATATTGCAGGATCGTGGTATCCGACAGTCATGATGTTGCGATCTATGATGTTGAGGGATTCGATTGAAAACGTTGCCATAGGGGAGAAGATTCCAATGGAATTGAGAAGGAAACGCTCAACATCTTCTTGTGTTAACCAACAGTACTCAACTCCATTACGATGCATGTAACTCAGAGAGGATGATTTCCTTAACGGTTTTCTCCTTGAATTCGTGCTTCCGTAGTTGTGAATTGGTATAACTGCGTTGTGGGTACCTTCAATCATGTAATCTATTACCTCCAACAAGCTGAACAAACGAAAATGTAATTTCAGACGGCTACCAATAACATCAATCTACTATACCTTAATCGTTGGATCAACCACGACCTATTGGTTAATGAAATGGATTGAGAACAATAATATCTTCAAATATCAGCAGAAACAAACTCTAGACGGATAGAATTACCCGGTAATTGTGATGACAGAAGGCAAAAACTCTGGGTGGACAAATAATCATAAGATCACAAATCAAATACTTTCTTTGTCCAAAATTTCAACTTCAAAACTTTCAAAAAATTTAAACGAAATTTAGATATTCCGCTCAACAACAACATTCATCACATCTTACAATCAAGAGTAACGAATAGTTGATATAAAAATTAACATTGCTGTTGCAAGCAGATTGTTTACTCAAATTTACCTTTCTGAGGTCACCATTTAGATTCTCTCCATATTTGAGAAGTTATACAAATATTGCTCTTTCGAAATTACTCTCTCGACGATGTTAAACTCAGATTTAATGTTTGCTAATCACCTTATAGGTAAAACATTAGATTGACATCTAGTTTGATATTTTCTCGTAAAATTTATAAAAAGGCAAGCCCGGTGCACTCAAGCTCGGAGAAGAGCCCGACTAGAAAGAATTTATTGTACGCAGCCTTATTTTCTTATAAAATTTATTGTTTTATTAAAATTATTCATTAGCTCATGGTCTAAAGGTCCTTGAATTTGGGGAGGGCAATTAAAAGGCAGGAAATCGAACACTCACCCATAAAAACAAAATTCAAATAGCCAACAAACCTTGAATTTGGCTCCAAATGCCTCACAATTGAACATTTTTTAGGCAAAATCTTCGATATAGGAACCTCAAACGCCTTAGAAGAATCAGTCAAATCCTCTTGTTTACAGAGAAAGCAAATCACATCTGCCATAGAGATCTTCCCAATGCAACGACATTCTTCTTCTTCTTTTTCATCATCAGCTTCTTCCTTATGATCGCAATTCCACACGCTTACATGAATCTCCCCGGATCTCTTCAACAACAATAATGCCTCCGCTACGGTAGCGGTCGCTGGAATTGACCTTAGTGCCGGCTTTCCAAGGCATAAATCTGATAACTCCCGATTCAGAAAACGTCTTGCCATGCAAATAAGAATCACAGAGATAGATGATAATAAAAATAAAAAATTAAATAAATACGAAGAAAAAAGAGGAAAATAGGCGTAGACGTAGACGGCTAGGCAAAAATGGAAGATTTTGAATTGCCGGAAAACGCCGTGTGGGAAGATCCTGGCCGTCCGGGGGTTGACGACTGAGGAGAAAATGGAGAGGAGAAGAGAGAGATAATAGGCGGGAGATTACCAGAAAAGCCGGTGATCGGTAAAACAGGAAGAACTTTTTTCCTCTAATTGTGGGCCCGGTTTGATTTGGAAAGAATGAGAAAATGACAAATTATTAACTTGCATTTTTGCATTAATCATTAAAAAACACCTTGCATTTTTGTATAACGTAAGAATGAAAATACAATTAAGAGAAACTGAAACTTAAATTAAATTAAATGATCTATTAAATATTGATGTAAAGAATTGAATTGGATGGTCGCGCTCGTATTCATTGTATGGGAGATTTGAGGATTGCTATTATAACAACAATAATATATTCAATGAAATTTTACGAGTAGGATTTCGAGAGATTAAAATATTCACAGATAAAGAGGTTATTTTCGAAAAATTCCCATCTAACAATTTGAGGACTACTACATTAAAATAAAATTTATCGTATCCACACCCTAATAACAACGAGTGCATATCTTTTTATCACGAAAAAAAGCACAAAAATTAGTCAAATTCATTATAGCATGTAGTTGAAGTATCTAAACAAATTTAGCAATTAATTTATATTAAATAGCATAATATTAAATGAATGGGGAAAAAAGCATAATATTAAATGAATGGGGAAAAAAGGTCCTACCGGGAGTCGAACCCAGGTCGCTGGATTCAAAGTCCAGAGTGCTAACCACTACACCATAGAACCAGATGTGTTTTCATTTCGAGATTTTTTAATATCTTTAACGAAAACAAAGGTTCCGGGTCACGGTAACAGCCACTAATATTTGTATAAAGGTAGGCAAGATTGTCTACATAACAACTTTCAAGGTGTGATTCGTTTCAGCTCCTCTTAACACAAGATGTTTATACATCGAAGTAACAAAGAGGATAGTTAAAATTCGTCCTCTAAGGGTATGTTGGAGCTATTTTTATGATGATAGGAGTAAGAGCGGAGCCACCCTTCACCGAGAGGTATCAAATGATACCTCTTTATTGAAAAATTATATTGTATATATAGATCAAAATTTGATTTAATAAATATTTATAAAAATATTGATACTTCTTAACACAAGCTAAATGTTTAATATAGTAGTTAAGGGGTTGCAAAAATTGTTTGAAACTACTTTTCTATAACAGAAGGAGTATATGTGAACTACTTTTATAATGAGGAGTATATATATTAATTTTAAATGACAAAATTTAGGAATATATCAAACCCTTTTCCTTTTTAGAAATTAAAGAACCAAAGTTGATAATCATTTCTAAGTATACTAGTCATGAATCCCGTGTTCGCACGGATTTAATAGATTATTTTTAATTTCAGTTTCTGTGATGTGAATAAATTTTTTGATGCATTTTAAAAATTTTAAGCTATTAATTATTAGACTTAGAGACAGTCAAAGAAATATAATCAAAATCGCTTTGGAAATATCAAATTAAGAAGTCCACAAGTGTTAGGGCTAATATTGTAAAATCATAATTGAAGCAACCGAAGAAATATAATCAAGATGCTTTAAAAATATTAAATTAAGAAACTCACAAAAATAACTTATCATGATTGATATTGTAAAATTATAATTGAAGCAATTGAGGAAATATAATTAAGTTGCTTTAAAAATATTAAATTAATGAATTCGTAAATTATTTTTGCATTTGATCAATATATCAATTCTTAGTAAATTATTCCTTGTAATTTGTGTTTGATCAATATATCAAAAATGTTTTTGCAAAAAAAAATATATCTTTATTTTTGCTAGGAGTCAATAACACTAATCATTTTTTTCTAAAACGAAGCCTATTCAACTTATTTTGTACAAATCTTTTCATTTTCCGTTGATTTAATCCATTCATTAATCGATTTATTTACTAATTAACTTGCAAATATTTTCAAAACCCATCCAATGGAAGAGGAATTTGTGAATTCTAAAAGGCTACTTTTTTAATAGCATATATATGTTTATACATCCAAGAATTGATTTAGTAATTAATGAAGTATGAGAAATGTATAAGTTCGATTCAAACACAATTACTATAAAAAGATAAATTATAAATATTAAGTGAAATTTCATAAATGAAATTTAATTAAGGTGAATTGTATACAAATTTTATTTATATATCATAAAAAAAATATTTTGAATAAACCTCAACTTAGATAACACGTATCAAAGTGATTTGAAAAAATATTAATACAAAAGTAGAGAAGCCATAATAAATAATATAAAAAACATCATGCACTACTCTCTCTGTTTTAACTATTTATTTGTCTGATTTTAATTTTATAGAAATTTTTAAAAAGTAATTTTTTTTACATATGGTGATTTTAAACTAATGATATGAATAATATAATATTGAAAAAACCCAAGTATAGAAGCCATAATAAATAATAGAAAAAAAACATTATGCACTACTCTCTTTTTAACTACGCCTTGGATTCAAGATATTACGGAAAGAGAAGTCCTTTGTCTTAGCACGGGCACACCTAGGCGAGGAAGAAAGCATTTCAGGCTCTACCAAGGAAGCATCTTCCATCAGCTTGGACA